>JAGFZM010000230.1:19811-74949 GCA_017657215.1 Limnothrissa miodon
GTGAGTAAGTGCGCTAATGGACCTGTGTGTGTGTGTGTGTGTGTGTGTGTATGTGTGTGTGTGTGTGTGTGTGTGTGTGTGTGTGTGTGCGCTGTACTGTATATTACCAGACTGAAGGGGCTTTAAGATGAAGGACATGACCACATCAGTTAGGCTTGTTCTTGAAAATGTATCAATGAACACAGCTGTGTATTTTTTAACTGGTTAAATACCCAGCACTATGTGTTCTGAAATGCCCCCCCTGAGGTTGTAACAGGCCTTTTTCATATCATGTGTTTTAAGTGTTATCACTTATGTAGAATAATGTGATTGGAAACATCAAATAAAGGATTTTCTTCACCACACTTCCCATTAATCTCACTTCAGACTTAAGCTTATTGTGCTGAAGAGCAATTGGTCACAGTGGATAAAGTTCTTCACAAGGCAACATGCATGAAAAGCAGCTATTTTTATTCATGTTTTATTGGTATGATGGATAATGGGGCCTTATGTAGGTGGAGGTGGTGTTTAAGTACTCCCTCTTGTGGTAGGAGGATGAAATGTGAGATCTATTCTGTGAAAAATGAATACTTGTATTGTTTTTTCTAGGGACTGGTGAGTGTAATCTTGCTGAGGCTGAAACCCTACTGGAGCCCTATGTTGAAAAGTTTCCCAATGTAAGCATTCCTGCTCTGCCTTTCTCTCTTCAACTACAGCAACTGTAAATGTCCTTCACTTTTACTATGTGTAGTTTTTGCTTCCTCCATTAGGGGGCACTCATGATTTTCTACACCGCCAGAATTGCAGTGCTGAAAGGAAACTTTGAAATGGTGAATACTGTTGTTTTTAAATATGACACAGGAAAGTCTCTCTTTACTGTCATTTAAGATGCAATTAGCAATCTATTGTTGTTGTTTATTTACGTCTATTTATTTATTTTATTTATTATTCTGTGTTCACAGGCCCAGCAGAAGTTTCTGGAGTGCATTGCTACCCAGCAGGAATGGCACCAAGTCCATCACTTGTGCTACTGGGAGCTGATGTGGTCCCATTCATTCCAACAGAAATGGCTGGAGTCCTACCGCTATGCAGACCTGCTCTGCAAAGAAAGCAAGTGGTCTCAGGTACAGACCTCTGTGACTGTTTACACAGACCCTGCTAATAGCATAATAGGGGACAATGACTTTTGTCCATTTGGGTACATACTTTTGACCCCAATGGACAGAGAACTTAAAATGAGTTAGTCATTTTATTTTATATTAGGAATGTTCCACAGATATTTTTCAGAATGCTTTACAGGTACGCCGAGAAAGGAGCCATAGTACCTTAGTTACTGTTTTCCCCAGTTTGGTCGAACCAGTTACATCAATGATGCGGTAGCTTATTAGGCTACTAGCACTTGCAGAAATAGTCTTGCCTCTTGGAATGACCCATATGTTGGTGAAAATTAGACTATGGTTGGTTGGCATAGGCCATGAGTGGAGAAATATTGTGGTGCAGTCCCGTCTTATTAACGATTAATAATCAAATGTGTGTTCTTCAGGCCATCTACGTGTTTCAGAAGGCATCCATTCTGAGCATGATGCCCAAGGAGGACATGGACAAAACGGGTGAGAAGGTGGAGGACTTGTTCAGGTGAGCAGACAGAAGGACAGTGGGAGAGACCTATGATTGAGAAATTAATTTAACATAATGCATATAATTGACTAATAAATTAATTTGACATAATGCATGTAATTGACAAATAAACTTTGCTAAATGATACAAACACTTTTAGCGTCTACAAATATGAGTGGTTTACAGTGTCTTTGGTGACTGTGCATTTATGCAAGTAATACTGCTGTTTGTTCTCATCGTCCAGACAAGTAGACAATCTCAGAGTTAAGTTTGCTGGGAAGTCTGTCCCTACTGAGAAGTTTGCAGCACGGAAAGCGAAACGCTACAGCGACCCTGAGCCAACCAAGCTCATCGTTCCTGCACTGGTTGGTAGAATGTCCTTATGATCCATTCCACCTTAGATGTTTTTTTTTCCACTATAGAAAATAATATCTTCTGTCTAATTCAGGAAATGATGTATGTATGGAATGGCTTTACCATTGTGGGCAAGAGGCCTGAATTAACAGAGAACATTCTTAACACCTTGCAAAAGGCTGAGGAACAGCTGACCAATGACCAAAGTGAGTTGATGGCAAGATTGTTGTGGCATTAACATTGATATACTATTTTGCTGTACATGTACTGTACTGTAAAGCAGTTGACCACTGACCGATGGCAATGAGATGTGACCCAATTTACTGTTCCACAGAGCCATCAGACTACCACACCGATGACCACTGTCTGGTGCAGATGCTGAAGGGCTTGTGTCTGAGACATCTTGGCCGTCTGACTGAAGCAGAGGGTTGTTTCACTCACGTCATCTCAAAGTGAGTGCAGAAATAAACACACAGTAATTTGTATTAATCTGTGTTGTTTAAGAATCGTCACTCAAGAATGCCCAACTCATAACCAAGCTCCAAAACTACATAACGAGTAAAATGACATTTCATATAGAGACATGTAGTAATTAGACTTCTTATGCCTTTCTCACAGCGAGAAGAATATTAAATATGATGACTATCTGGTGCCATTCAGCACATTTGAATTGGGACTTCTCTTCAATCAGGGAGGAGACACTAAAAAAGCTATTACATACATCGAAAATGCCAAGTAAGTGCTTCTCTTGACAAGTAGTTGAAGTTCTATTTGTTTTCAATATGACCACTATACTATCATTTTTAAGCCTATTGAAACCAATCCAATTTTAGGTCAACATAGTTTGCTTGCATGGATCAAATAACAAAACACACATTATATAAAAGTGCTGGTACTTACAAACACCAATAAACATTAAGATGTTGTATTACAGGCTGAACTACAAGGATTACTCAATGGAATCTCGGCTGCACTTTCGCTGTCATGCAGCACTTGCTAGCATTGGCAAATCTTTGGAAAGTGCCATATGAGGGTGCCTGCCCTGTGTATACATACACGTCTTGCCTTAAATGCTCATGAATTAAATTGAGATTTATGTAAAATACTGTGTGCCGTGGCTGTTGTCTGTATTTAGTGACCACGTGATATATGTGCCTCTGATCTACTGTATTCATGTATGTATCTATCTATATTCATGATGCCAGTCCTACGGACAGAGGCCTACAGTCCATATAATAAAACCACCTACAGAACATCTCAAACTCTGGCCCAGGGGCCAAATCTGGCCCTCTGTGTAATTAAATTTGGCCCACAATCACATAAGAGCTGGTCTGCCAAAGTGCACAGACCTCTAATAATAAGCAGCTCGAACAAACCCATGCTACCAGTCAGCTTGAACAAACTTAACAGACCCCTCCCCAAACATGACCAAACGAAAGATGGAAAAAAGGAGCTTTCAAAAGAGGGATATTGGCCTGTGACTTTGTCCAAGTTTTTTCATTTTGGCCCACTGTAAATTTGAGTTTGACACAAGAGTTTGAGTTTGAGTTTTCTACAACCTTGTTAGACAAGGTTATTCATGAAAGCTTTTCAACTTAATCTACATTATTCTTTTCTACAGTCTTACAATTTGGCATCATTTTGTGATTTTAACATTGAGACATGTTTTAGACTATACGAGTAATAATTGGTGAACATTAAGTAGGGTAGTTAAAATGCATGTTATGAGGAAAACGATATGTTTGTTATCTAAATAATATTGTTGAAAAAGTCAACAGTTAGGCCTATTTGTATACTGATATACTGGTATCGAAAGTGCTGCTTCGAACGCGCAGAATAGTGTTCTGAGGTGAGCTTCTCTGAAGATATCAGCTGAGCGGGGGGTGGTCATTGGTAGAGGTGGAAAGATGGAAGGCAACAGAGACGAAGCTGAAAAATGTATAATTATTGCTAGGAAAGCCCTAGAAGCAGGAGATAAAGAAAAGGCGGTGAAATTTTTGCACAAAGCTGAAAAGCTTTACCCAACAGACAAAGCGAAAGGTAAGATTCAAAGTCATTTTATGGGGGCTAAGACAACCCCTAACGTTAATTCATCTGGGCTTTCGCTGTCTAGCATAGCTAACGAAATATACGCTAATTTGACACATCAGCTTTCGTGATGGGGACTAGGCTAACCCAATGAAATTGTGTGTTAGCATGGCTAACTAGCAAGCAACTTCGATTTCATTAGCTATCTACGAAGCATCTCAGGATTACGCCGGATATAGTAATAATACATGATAACAGTAGATGCGAACGACAGTGGGTGAATTTAATGACACAATAGCGTTACCGCTTATTTGTAACAATATAATTATTTTGTAATTATCCCAATGAATTGACAGCGTGAATCTGAACTGTTTCGTTAACGTACATAGCTAGCTAAGTCTTGACGGTAGCATCATTGGCAGGTCTTGGCTAATGTTACGTAGCTGTAAGATGACCAAGGCTAATGTGAGGTGACATTTAATTTCATTCATGTGTATTCTGCCATAATCTCTATCGTAATATCTAACGTTAGCAAAGTCCTGTTTCAAAGAGCCATAAGAGTTATCATTTTAAAGTTAGCATCAGCAATGACTAACTTAACGTTAGATGGCAATGATCAACAGACGCTCATATGAAGTCATCTTGTGCTTTACTTGTTAAACTCCCTAACTTGCTGGCTTCTAAGAGAAAAACATCTTCCTTGTTTCCGGTTGTTATCAATTACTATGCTAAGATAATGTTGAATGTTAAGAATGTGCCCCCTCATTAGATGTGTCGTCTTTAGAAGACAACGTAGTGAATGGGCTAAGAAAGATGTAACTTGCCGGTAACTAAACGTTTTGTAGCTAACCTAACGTTACGGAAGTACGCAAGATTTTGGGCAGTGTTCTTGGTCATTTAAACGGGCTAGGTGTTACATAATGATGTCAGTTAATTTATCAAATGAAACCGCCTGGGTTTTAACTGATGATGACCGGCACACCAACCCGACTAAATTACCGGTCAGTGATTTGCTGACCATCTCATCCCATCCGTTCACCACAGTACCAAGCTGATGATATTTACATGCTACTGATCTGAATACCATGAAATGAAATCTTGAACAATGACATGGATATTTTGGGTCAGCAGTATGGCAAAGAAGTAAACTGTTGACGTTAGGGTTTACAAAAGTGTGTATTGGTCTGGTGTTGCTGCCTGACTGTGTTTTTATTGTCCCTATTATGGCGTTTCCTGATATGATCATGTATAGAGCCGCCATGGATAGACCTTTTGTATATTTCTAATGTAATGAAGGGAAAGGGATTTGAAGGGAAACGGGGCAGTAGGTAAGCACTAAGCTAGGATCACAGGTGGTGGTAATGAGGGTATGCGGGAAGCAATGGGAGATAAATAGGATTGACCCGAAAACACACAGAACACAACCTCACATGAATGTGTGGTGTCTGTTATTTTATCGACCATCCCATTATTTTAAAATGGAAAAGGAGTGGACGACTAAATATTACAAGCTGCATTAGTTTAACCTGCAAGAATAAAAGGATGATGTAAGCTGTTTGTAGGATTGTCTGGTTAAGACCTTAACACTGATTTATGTATACGCATACAAACACACACACACACACACATACACACACACACACATTTTTTAAAACAGGTCTTACGCTTAAATTAAAAATATTTTGTCACTCAGTGGAGCTTCCACTCTTGTTTCTGTACTGAAACCATCTGGGACTCATTGTCAGACAGGTTGTTTTACAAGACTGTCAGCTCTGTAGATAAGAAGCTGTTTTTGTCTCTTGAACAGCCTACTGTACACTCTGTTTCCTAGTGAGTTATTACGTTCCCAACAGTTTATTACTGTATTAGGTAGACAATTCAAATGGCAGTATTTATTTTTAAAGTTGTTAATTTTAGATGATTCTTACATGACTCTTACATGTGAACTAGCATTAGCTTTGCCCAGAGAATTTGAACCCGACTCCCACGTATAATCCCTAGCCCTCAGCCATGCTGTTAGGCCATGCCTTTGCCGTTTGCTTGTTTGAGCTGTATGTCAGACTGTCTGTTACAGTGTCTATGTACTTGATTTGGGAAAATGCATTTAAGTGAAACAAAGAGCATTTTATTTTTAATAATAAATCATTCCCATTGACTTGGACCTTGCCAAAATGTATTTAATGGAACATGCCACTCTTAGATCCTAATGACAGAACTAAACTAAGCTTAATCCTACTAATGTAACATCGTGCACCAGAGCGATTAAGTGCATGCACCGAGATGAGAGATATGTGTCAACTTGTCAAAGTTAAAGGAACGTTGTTCAACATGAAAAAAATAGTGGTATGTTCCTCTTAATAATTAAATATTCCCATTACAAGCACACAGTTACCAAGTTACTCACTGATTAAGCATGCAGAATTAACATTGTGTGTGTTTGCAATCTGTGTGGCAGTGCTGCTAGAAGCTCTATCACAGAATGGCAGCTCTGCAGGGAATGGCAATGCCCACCACAGAAAGGCCTCTGAGACTAACGACACTAACCACCGATCAGAGAGAGCTGGCCAGGAGGCAGCAGGCGGGGAGCCTGCCAAACCCTACACTAAGGAGCAGCAGGAGGGGGTGCGAAGGTGAGGGATGACCCCATGTTCTCTCTCTCTCTCTCAGTCACTCACTCACTCACACAAACTCTTTCTCTCTCTCCCCCAAATCTCTCTCTCTCTTCCCCAATTCCCTCCCTCCATTTTTCCTCCCAAGTTCTGTCCCGTCCCATCGTTCTCATTCCGCCTCACGTCGTCTTCAGCCACGGCTGGCTCCACACATCCACTCACCCCTTCAGGACCCCTGTCATTCTTTCTCAGTTTGGTGTGGGCTTGTGTCCCAGTTCTCTCCTATTGCTGGTGAGAAACAGGAGCAGCGGCTAGCACCCATTTTCATTAGCACGATTATTTGAGTTTTTGGCCTGGCCTAGTTTGTGTGTTCTGGTGTAGGTGAGCCATGTATGTTATTGTAACATGGATGCTTACTGTAAGCGCGGTAGGGAGCTCTTGTTTGGGAATCCCCTTGCTATTGTTGGCATAAACAGCACCAAAGCTTGTTTTGCACTTGTTCTAGTTCAAAAAAATCTGCCTCTCAAAATTCCACATACATCTTACCAATGACACTAAAGCGAAATAGAAACAAACCTGCTGTGAACAGTGAACAGAAGCTAGCAGCAAGTTAGCCACGTGGGACAGACTGTACAGGCTCTGGAAGGAGAGCGTTCAGGCACCATTGCATCAGTTTCCCCAAGTGAGAATAGTCACAGAGCCATGTCTACTGTGCTCAGTGTCCCCTGCTGATGTCAGACTCAAAAGCAGCACTGCTCCTGAGACACTAAGGTCTGTGAAGATGTGTGACAAAAAACAAGATGTCTGATCCATCACACTTGGCTCAGTGTGCCGTAGTAGCATTCAAACACAGCATTTATTTTGGTCACTCAAATCCTGGTGTAAAACGGTGTTCGACAAGGCTGAGATGCATGTGTAGAAGGATGGCGGTTGGCACTCAGAAGTCTGTCAGCTAGTGACCAAAACTTGGAAAATCAGCCCACATGATTTCTCAGTACTATAAAAACAGGGTGCAGGTGTCCAAACACAACAAGAAAAACAAACCACGGCCGCTCAGAAAAAAAACGCAGAGAAGCACTCGCAATGTGTTGTTCAACAGTGGTGCTGTTTCTTGTATTAAATATCTACTTCTATATCTAATATCTACTACATAACACACGACATGACGTGACATAACATGACCACTGAGGAATATCTCGAAGTGCACAATGAGACTACATTGGGTGCTGCAACGGTTAGTTAACAGTCGCGGTTCTCCAATGGAGTGCCTACACCATACATAAGGACTACATACATAAGAAGTCTGGCAGGACTTCCTGCCTGTGCCGTCAAGCCACTTCAGATGATCCAAAATGCTGCAGCGCGTCTCATCTTCAATCAGCCGAAGAGGACGCATGTCACCCCTCTGCTAATCGAGCTCCACTGGTTGCCTCTGGCGGCTCGCATCAAATTCAAATCACTGATGCTGACTTACAAAGTGCTTAGAGGATCTGCCCCTTTTTATCTAAGCGCTCTCATAAAAGCTCAGGCTACCCCCCGACAACTCCGGTCCTCCAATGACTGTCGACTGGCTGTCCCGGCACCTCGCCCAAGGCAATCCAGACTCTTCTCATGTGTCGTCCCACGCTGGTGGAATGTTTTTGGTAGGTCAATCAGAACAGGGCCATCTCTTGAGGCCTTCAAAAAGCTTTTAAAGACCCAGCTATTCAGAGAACATCTTCTATCCTAGCACTAAAATGAACTGAAGCACTATCCCCTAGCACTATGCTCCTTAAGGTTTCTGCTATGTAGCTTTATTGTTATCCTCGTTTTGTAAGTCGCTTTGGATAAAAGCGTCTGCTAAATGCATAAATGTAAATGTAAGAAGCTTGCACACATTCAGAAACATTAGGCTGGTCTTTTCGGGGCCGCCTCGGTTTCATTCCCAGTAGCTTCTCATGTGCTCACCACTTGTAATGCTTGTGCTCACCACTCAACCACTTGTAATGCTTTGTATACTGTAAATATTAATTTAATGATTGAGTAAACCCTCAGCGTAAAAAAAAAAAAAAACTTTTTGTTTCCGTAGGAAAAATGAAGTTGAATAAGATTAGTACTACTGTGTGAAGACATGGATTATTTGTGTTGTTTTTCTGTTGCTAATGATAAACAAGAAGCTGAGGCCCTTTTATGCCAGCTAGTTGTTGAGAAGACACTGTGTTTTTGTTTATTTTTTTCCCACCCCACAGCCTCTGGTCTGGCTTGTGTCGTTTGTTAGTTGATGCGACTGATGTGCTGCCTTTTAATCAGCCCTTCAAAGAGGACATTGCGGTCTCCGCAATGCTCAGCTCAACCTGCCATTGCCATGGAAACCCCTGATACTTGGCTAAGCGCCCATGATGCCAATGGGGGAAGGGGCAAACGTGTGTGTGTGTGTTGCGTGCGTCTGCACGCTGGGGGTTGGGCCGACACATTTTGTCAAAGAAAGATGGGCTTGGACATGGAGACGGACACAAATTCCTGAAAATCACTAGCGTGTGGTGGGATCGGCCATCCCATCCTGCACTGCTTAGCTCATACAGACTGATTCTGGTAGCTATTTTGGACCATCCTTAAGGGGAGAGACCTTGAGACCTCTGGGACAGCATGCAGTGTTGTGCAACAAACTGAGATGGTTGCGTCTGAATTTCACATCCCCCTGAGTGAGCTAATTTGGCCTCTAGTGACTTTACTAGGAGGATTGAGAGGAACACAGCACGGTTACTAGACGTCTAAATGTGCTGATACAATAGGTTTAAGCCAGCATCATAATGCCCCATTTTCTTATCTTATAAACCTTATTGCCATGTATTATATTGTTTTATATTACAGGGCCACATAAATTCTAGCCAAACCTTAATCAACCTCATAAACTGTCAGGTCGAGCCTTTGCGTTTGGGCAAAGAACTTCCGCATTAGTTTTACTCATCTGATGCACCATTCTTTAACTCAACTAACACTCAAACAGCTGTGCATTTTGTTTAATGCTTAATATGATTTATCTAATGAAACAACTAGCCTGGCATTATAATGTATTTTGTTTACAGGCACTCACACTGGGATGTTCGGAATTGAAGAGGTATTTCTTGTGTTTTGTTCCCCTCAGGATAAAATCTTGCAAGGACTACTATGAAGTACTGGGAGTCACTAAGGATGCTAATGATGAGGACCTGAAGAAATCCTACAGAAAACTTGCGCTGAAGTTTCATCCCGACAAAAACCACGCCCCCGGGGCCACTGAAGCCTTTAAAAGTATTAAACCACCTTTGGCCGCTATTAAATATGAACTAATGTGTTCTTCTGGTAGGTGGTGTGTTCTGACAAGTGGCTGTTTCCTGTGCTGTTTCACCCAGAGATTGGCAATGCCTATGCCGTCCTCAGCAACCCTGACAAGAGGAGGCAGTATGATGTCACAGGAGGGGAGGAGCCTAGCAGCCCCGGGCACGGGCATGGTAACTTCAACTTCCAACATGGCGGCTTTGAAGCCGACATCACTCCAGAGGACCTCTTTAACATGTTCTTCGGTGGAGGGTTCACCTGTGAGTGAAACATTTAACATTACTTACATTGAAAACCCTTACAACACATTGCTAGTGTCATACTTACAAACCAGGCTTGAAAGTGTTTCTGTGTTTTTTTGATGTTTGTTTGTTTGTTTGTTTTGTTTTTTATCTGCCTGGTTTAATTTTATGGCATTTCATATATTTGGGACATTTTGACCATAGGATGAAAATATAGCATTTTCATAAATCATCATTGCATAGTCATTGACTGTGTTTACATGCACAGCATATCAGGGGAAAGGCCTAATATGTTGATTAAAGCAAGACTCAAGAAAAGGAGATTCATGCATAAATATTCCAGCTGACACAATTTAAATTTCTGAATAACCCAGGGTGGGAAGTGACAGACAGCGCTTTATTGCCACCATTTATTACCGCAATTTATGAGTATACGCCCTGCTTAGAAAAGAAATCCAGTGTGAATCAGTCAATAGTCCAGTTCTTCAAGGTCACTGAATGCTGTCTGTAGAGAAAATAAAAAAACATTGATGCCACCTAAACCAAATAACAAAGCAATCATTATTTCATCATTATTCAATCATTAGTTCATTATTTGATGTATGGTGGACAAAATTTACTCTTATTTTCCTGCTGAAAGCAGACTGATTCACATCGGATTTTGGGGCGATGGTGGTAGAGGTGCCGTTCGGCAACCGCAGGTTCAAACCCCCACTCCATCTGACCACATCGAAGTATCCTTGAGCAAGATACTGAACCCCAATTGCTTCCGGTGGCAGGATGGTACCTTACATGGCAGCCACTGCCATCGGAGTATGAATGCATGTGTGTGAATGGGTGAATGAGAGGCATATGTTGTAAAGCGCTTTGAGTGCTCGTAGGAGTAGAAAAGCGCTTTATAAATGCAGTCCATTTACCATTTCTTTAATGGTGAGCTTAGATTATTTATGCCTATGCAAACTACAAAAAAAAAAGAAGTCGGAGGATTGAGTCAGCAGTTTCAAACTTTACGGAGAACATTTCTGCATAACACAATAAACTGTGAAAATCTTCTTTTTTTTTTTTTTTATTCAGGAACATTTTCGGATCAAGGTCAGGGGTTTATTCAAGTTTTAGAATATAGCTTTATTCGGACAAATCCAAAAATGGGTTTATATGACTCAGAAAAATGATCAATATTACAGTTGGAATAGGAGTGGGCCTAAATACTGGAAGGTGAACACTGAGGATTTTGTGATGCCATCAAGCCAATGGGTCATTTTCGTTTTTAGCCTGCTTATGTAACTTGGTCTCCAGGGTTGTTTTCTATTGCTGTGACTGCCTCCTGCGCAGAATTGTGTTAGAGGGGTTATTTGAGGAATATAGGCCTCTGTTCTCCACCTGCACTCTAAGGATACAAGTGTCCTAATTAACATGTGATACTCCTGTTCCAGATTATTGACTCATTGTCCAAACACAAAACAACCTCCAGTGACTGCTGGGATCATCTTAATAATGACGTGAATGCACACATTTGATGATGCTACTGTACTAGCCTTTGGTGTTAGTTGTGGTGGTGTGTTATGGTGAATTTCTAATATGGTTGTGGTTGTATTTTTTATTTATTTATTTTTTTTTCCAACTGGTTCCAGAGTCTAAATTGCATTGCAAGATGGCCTTGTATTGATTAGATGTTTCCTGTGCGTTCTCTCTTTAGCAAGCCCACACACCTTTACAAACGGCAGGCAGCGCTACAGTCATACGGAGCACACTCATCGGGAGCGGGCCGAGGAGAGGGGTGATGTGAGTGTATACACACACACACACACACACACACACACTCTCTTGTCTACAGCTGCATACTTTGTATAGCATTAGTATAGCACATAGAAGCTGACATGTATTCACTGGACACCCTCAATCATACTTATACATACTACTAAATTATCTACCTTCTTCTACTGCTGACATAACTGTACACCACTGCTCTTAACTGTCCATACTGTATGTACTTAACATACATACTGAATACAGTTTATATTGTATATTCGGCACTTGCTGCTCTTCGCACTTTTGATTAGATGTTACATTTCCTACATTTCTGATCACCAGTAGATGCTAAACTGCATTTCCTGTATTTATACATGTGTAATGACAATAAAGGTGAATCTAATGTAATCTAAAACACATATGTGCTGACATGCTGCACTCTCTGAAGTCCACACTTCACACAAAGATCAGTGAATACTGCTCAGGATGTAGCAGCCAAATGCGTTACTGTAGGAGCAGACGTGAATAACCCTGGCTCCGTAAGCAATAAATTGCATATAAACCTGTCAGTGATCTTCGGTATTAGTGCATGAGAGCGGATGCCCTCTCACCCTCTTGAGAACAAAGAACACGGAAGCTGTCCAAAGTTTGTACCAAAGATTCTAGCGTAGCGCTCTAGAATCTTTGGTTTGTTGGTTTATTTGAGTTTTAGTTCTGCTCCTGGTCTTTAGTTTTGCCAGTAGGACGAGGGGGGGGGTGCTTACAGAAGAGGCTTGACTATAAAGCACCACTGATCACCAGCAATAGGCTGGTGGTGGGGGAGAGTGCAGAAGTGACAAGGGGAGGGATGTGGGGAAAAAAGCACAAGGAGGAAAGCATTTCAGCATTAGCATTCCGCTTTCAGCAAAAGCAGTGTTAAGGCCTCTGCACATCAGCACACCATTCCGACTTCATTGCAGAGCACTTTTACAGTCCACTGATTTCTTTGGCCTCCGCACACTGGCGCTGCACTACATGCGTGCTGTGAATATAGCATAGTAGCCTATGGAAATCACAAATGGACTATATAACAGTAACCTATAGAATCACCATATATGGGATAGTATCCTATGGAATCACCAAAGGATTGTATAGCATAGTAGTCTGTGGAATCGCCATTGGATTGTATAGCATAGTAGCCTGTGGAATCGCCATTGGATTGTATGGAGCGACTCAGACAAAACAGACTTGAATCAGAATTGACAGACGGCGGTGACAGGGTTCGTTGATGGTGTGCGGGGCTGTGAAAACAGTTGAATGTTTGGTAGCGCAGTGCTCTGTATTTTGTCTGAACTGGAGTACAGAAGCCTTTAGGACGGGTTTATTCAATTGGTGGCCCAGACGTGGCCCATATGTGGCCCACACAACGCTCCAGACATAAAAGGTTCATTGCCACTAATAATGACTGCTTAAAATGTGCGGCCCAACTACATTTGTTGGTTTTGAAATGTGGCCCAAATGAAATTGTAACTGAATAGCCCTGCTTTAGGAGCTAATGGGAAGAGCTGGATCTTCATGATGCATCATATTTTACATAAACACATAAAGTCAAAGTCAGTTTTATTTGTCAATTTCTTCACATGCACTTGACATACAAAGGAATCAAAATTACGTTTCACACTTGTCTTATGCGTAGACGTTGACAACAATAAAGTGCAGATGCACAACAAAAACAGTTCTAAAAATAAGGTAATGTTAAGTTAAAAAAAAAGTGCAAGTAGGCACTTATACTTATAAACGTGTGTATTCTTTGTTCTTCAGCAACACTGTAACTTGTGATTTGCTCTATACTTTGCTCTAAACTGTGCTACTTGTTAATTTCAGACTCAGGTCTCCTTTCCCCCTAAACCAAAACAAAGAGATCTTTTTCCTAACATGTATGTGACCTTAGTACTGTTGTCCTGTGCTGAGTGAAGTCTGTGTCCGGTCCGCAGGGGGGATTCTCCATGTTCATCCAGCTGATGCCCATCATTGTACTTCTGCTGGTCTCCATCCTGAGCCAGATGATGGTGTCCACCCCGCCCTACAGCCTCTACTCCAAACCGTACGTACAGTACATGTAGCCTCACGCACATCATCAGCCCTGCACAGGAAAATACGCTTGCAGACTTGCACACTCTGTCCCCGATTAGGCTGCAAATGACTTCAAATTGACATCAGTGACTATCAGAAGATAATCGAATGCTGATGTCTGCATCAAAATAAGTGTGTGGATAAGTGTCAAGGTGCTGGTTTAAAGTATATTTCCACAAAATTCAAAAGGGAACAATGCACCACATTTCAGACGTTGCTAAGACGACATAAACTATATAACAAAAGTATAGCGCATATGCAACCCAGCACCAGTAGAACAAGTTAAAGAACAGTCAAGTGCTCGTTGTACTAAGTATATTTGTTGAGTCCAAGACTGAGGCCGACTGTGACTCTCATTGCAGGTCAACGGGTCAGACTATCAGGAGGCAGACTGAGAACCTGCAGGTGGATTACTTTGTCAACAGAGACTTCAAGTCCGAATATAAGGGGGTGGCATTACAGAAGATTGAAAAGAGCGTAGAGGATGACTACGTGTCAAACGTACGAAATAACTGCTGGAAGGAGAGACAAACAAGTGAGTGACCTGTTCTGGTCTTGTTGTGTTTTATAGGGATGCACTGAATGTTTGTTAGCCAAGGATGGAAACCATTATTATACAGTGCTCCAGAATGCTGCAGGAGGTTCTGTGTTAAATGGTCCTTCCCAACATTCTGAGTTACGCTTTGCGTTGGGGTTCTGTTCATCCCGTTGGGAGATATTTATTCTCTAACAACGGCTAATGATGCATCATCCCTTACATCATTTATAATTGTATAATTAAGAGCTTTATGGATTGACAAAGTAATAAGTATGATTTCATTAGGATTATACATGTTATTTCTTTACTGGCATTGTCCTTGGGTGGGTTGCTTTTGACCTTTTGCATAAGGGGGACACTTCCCAAGAGACCACAGGGGGGCGCCAAAAGAGCTGTTATTTTATCTGTAATGAGTCCAGTCCAGTAAACATCCAATAAACCTAAAGTCTGGCTTGTGCCTCTTTTTAAATGAGCCTGATGGGATCTTGATTTCACAGATAGATGGAGGAGGTGAAACAAAGTTACAGAACTTACAGCTGCAGTATACTTTTGGTCATGAACTCTCTATTCACCAGTTCTCTATAGCTTTTTCTTGACATCATTCTGACAGAGGATGATCTTGGTTTAATTTGTCCATAGAATGTTGTTTTGAAACTGTGCTGCCTTAAGATAATGCTCTTGAGCAATTATTGCAACCTCTAACCAGAGAGGGAACATGTTTATCAGGATCCTTACACAAACCCTGCCACCAATGCACTTCTCAACATAGTGTTTTTGTCTTTCATTTTCAGAAACAGACTTGCTGTATGCTGCCAAGGTTTATAGAGACGAACGCCTGCGGCGGAAAGCTGAACAGATGACCATGGATAACTGTCAGGAACTTGACAGACTAAACAACTTATTCCGTGGGGGATGAAAGACAAGCCTCTGGACGTTTTAGTATATATATATATATATAAATGAGAGAATCTATGTATGTATAATGTAAATGTGTTTTTAAGAAACCATGAAAATAGGAGAAATCTACTAAAACCAGACCAATTCTAATCATACTGTGAGGTCTTCTAAGTTCCCCCCTTCCCCCCAAAAAAACGCTCCAGTTCACTCCATGGAACCTGCGCTGATGCATCACAGAGGAAGTAGTAGTCAATCTTCCAATACAGAACCTTTTAAACTTTTCCCTGTTTTAGCTCCCAGGATATGAGTCTGGGAAATTTTATTTTATTTTATTTTTTTTTTTTTAAATATTGGACAGACTGTTAAGTTGTACTGTAAGACCCTAGTGCCAATCTGAAGGGGGCACACACTCATATGCACACACACTCAACCTCATCCTGGCTTTACTTAATACTTAACCATGTTGGAATTTAACACCGTCAGAAGATGCTTCCCTCCATCTGAAACCTATAGAAGAGTTCTAGTACCCTGAAGAATCCATCATAGTGGTATGCCTCCTTGCTGTTCAACACATTATTCAATGACACTGGTGGACAAATGGCAGAAAAGTTGCCTCTGTTTTGGATGGGGGTTCACTCTCAGACTGTCAAACTTTGCTGAATGGACTACTGAACCATCTGATTCATGATCTTTACTGTATTTTTTTCTGAATGTCTATACTTATGAAGTAATTTAAGTTTCTAGAAAATATAGTATTTCTTCATTGCTTGACTAATCATTTTAATAAAATGTAAATTATTACCCACACGTCTTGGATTAACTAATAATATAGGCTGTTATGCTATGTACGTTTTAAAATTCACTTTTACCTGCCTATAGTTTATCTAGATCTGATATAATAGTTCCATGAGTCCAGGAAGACTGCAGCTCGATTGAAGAGACGGTGGCTGTGATAACTTCTCAACCACACTCCCGAAACCCCTTTCCTTTGCCATTAATCAGCTAATGACCAATAGTAGGTTTATTAGTAAGAACACATGATGCATAACATAGTAGTGTGTTGTCAACCGGGCGTTTTGAGACGCCATATATTGTTTAAAATTTAATTACTTTTGTGAAGGCAAACGTAGTTTGTTTTTATAAATAACTATTACATTTAATAGGAATTTCTTGAACATAGCTCGGATGCCACGCACACCTGTGACTCATTTGGACTCATTGGTTGAGATTGAGATCTCATTGGTTGATCCACAGAGTTGCGTGGATAACGCAATACCGGAAGTAAGCCAAGCTGACACATTTTTAGTGTTTTGTAGCATGCCGCTGTTCGATGTTTAAAACTGACCACCGGGTTGGGTTAGATGAAAGGGAATGACACGTCCTCATAACCTTTAATTATTGCTTGCGTGAGATTAGTCAAAACGATGCATCTATTTGCCGCCTTCATGGTGTCAATGTTTTTGACAAGTGTGTTTTCATCCCAGCACAACCGCGAACCTGAAACTCCGGACTGGCGAATGACTTTGAAGACGATACGGAATGGCATTCACAAAATAGATACGTATTTAAATGCAGCTTTGGATCTTTTTGGTGGGGATGATGGTCTTTGTCATTACAAATGCAGCGATGGTAAGGACAGCGATTTGCACCTGTTTTATATACAATGGCTGTCTGTTTATGTATAGAACAAGGCGTACTGCAGAGTCTAGCCTAGTTGTCCTAATCAGTCAGTAACAGGAAAATTCAATGTATACCACCCTCAATTCAGGTAAAATCACATAGCCAGTAAAACCTGTGGTGGTGAAAGCGTTTATCTTTCCCCCCCAGGTTATATACCAACACCTCGTCCAGATTACAAGCCTCCTCCACCAAACGGCTGTGGGTCACCGTTGTTTGGATTTCAGGTCAGAGCTTAAATGTAAAGCCTACAGTGTTTTTTGTTCTATTTTGTATTCCATTGCACATGACGAAATAAATTTACTTTGCTGCTCTTCTCTCGAAGTTTGATATTGGAATCCCATCCATGACGAGGTGCTGTAATCAGCATGACAGGTGCTATGACACTTGTGGAAAGGAGAAACGTGTCTGTGACGAACAGTTTCAGGAGTGTCTGGAGACCATTTGCAATAATGTGCAAAGGACCCTTGGACTGGACCATAGTGTCCAAGGTGAGCCCTTTCCATGCCTGTAAATATACAGATCCACCACATTACTGAAAAAGCAAACTACGTGTCCTCATAATTATGTAGTCAGTTACATTACTGTGTGCAGTGCACGTGTGTGAGAAATATATACATAGAAACAATAACAGCATAGTAATTATATGTCTGTAATATGTCTTTATAGCCTGTGAGTCTGCAGTCAAACTCCTGTTTGATGGGGTGATGCACATGGGTTGCAAACCCTACTTGGACAGCCAGAGGGCATCGTGCATATGTCACTATGAGGAGAAAATGGATCTGTGAAGTTGTTGCCTTGGCCGTCAGGCCTAACTGTCAGGACTTCAACGGCTATGGATGTCATGTTGGGGCTCTGATCTCGCCTAATGAATCAGAAAAAGTTAATGACCATGACAAAGTCTGGGTCAGTGAGGCAGCTCCACAGCTGCTCTACTATTGGATGATGTCACTGTGATATGAAGGGTTCTCAGGGATTGTGTGTATTACACTCACTATCGTTTGTATTACACTGGCAAAATAAATAACTAATGTGGGCTTTAACTGAAGTCATGGGAAAAGTCAAGTTACAGGTAAACTATATAAAATATCTTGTGTGTGTGCTCCTAAAGCCATTATGTGGGAGCACTCAGAGGAACTACCAGTGATGGTGCATTGTTTCCTTAACAATATTTAACAACAGAATTATTATTATTATTATTATTATTATTATTACTACTATTATTATTATTATTATTATTATTATTAATCATAGTAACTTCATTAAAGTAGCCTAAGCTAGACTTTGCCTGCACCAGAAGTAGGGCCCTGCCTGTATGCTATACTGGATAAAACTACAGCTTTGGAGGTTTCATGTTGTCATAGCAACATGTTTATTTTCAGGTTGCATTCATGAATGTTCACTGACATACCTTTGATCTGGCCATATTAATAATAATCATTAAGGATGACCAGGTTTGTAGATGTTACAGCCATCTCCATGCAGATTAATCAATAAAATACATATTTTGAAATGGTAAATTATAATAAATAATTATGAACTATGTTTCTATTGATTTTTTTTTCATGTATTTTCAGAAAGAGCAATACACTAATTGATCATGTTGGATTATGCATAGGCCAATTGCATTGTGTATTATATGCTAAAGCCATTTTAGGGTTTATCAAAGGTTTGGGTCTGGATACTAATCCAGCCCTGACTACACTTGGTCGGTCTTTTTCTTAACCTTAACCTTCATTTTGGGCCTTATTTATACACCTGCAGGCAAAATAAACTGCCACTTTGTTACAGAGAACACAGACCACTACTTCTGCCTGCAAACTAGTTACTGGGTGTGCAGCACTCTAATGCTCTTTGTCTTGAGCGTCCACCCCTGGATACATGTGATGCATGTAAAAACCTTTATTTAAACTTGGCTATACAAGCAAGATATGTTCCAGTTAAGATGACCGCCTTCAAGGCAAATGAGAAAAGTTAATATATAGACTGCATTTTCAGTGTCTGCTTGCGGTCACCATACTATTAAGAAGCTTAGATGGTGAACCTGCAGTTGTGTCACATAGCCAAACCAAACAAGAGTTTGATAACATTTAATTTTATGAACTAAAATGTATGAAAAATGTGGAGTACAGGTCATGCAATACTAAATAGCCTACCCTTCATTAAAAGTATTTAAACCTATTCTCATGTCACATTAATTTGTCAATATCCATGGTAAAATTGATCTAATAATTACTTGTTCTTATAGAATGTTTGTACCCCACTAACTAGTCTTTACGTTTAGGTCTTCCATCATAAAAACTGTTATAATCGTTTCATGTGATATTTTTAAAAGATGTTTGAGATACTGATAGCCCAGATGTGTTTGTCTGATCAACCGGCAAAAAAAGGCTCCCAATGTGATACTGCCGCTGTCTAACACTAACCATCTCTATTTACAAAGCTTAGAATTACTGTTATACAGCAAAATAATAGGTTATACTCATAGATTTTTTTTTAGAAATGCATGTGTTCACACATCCAAACAACCATGCTGTTCATCGAAAGAAAGTAGCCTATTTTTTTTTAATTATTTTCTTTTTTTCATTACTTATTTTAATAATCTAATAAAAGTTATTTTATTTAAATAAAAGTTTTTTCTTATTTTCTTGGATTGTGGTACTGTGACACCAGTTCATGAAATCAAAACAAGTCTAGAACTTGTCTCTGCTTTAATGACGCAAATTCCGAGAAATAGGGAGTGTGGGGAGTGCGTTCCATGACTACCTGTAATCTCGTTGCGCGCCTGAAATAAAGTTTATTTTCTCCGAAGTCATATTATCAAGAGATTATCCTTAATGTTAAGAAAAGTTTGGAGATCATGATACCGTGTCGTACATTTACTGATCAGAAAAATATTTAGTTTATATATTACAGAGCGTGGCTCTACAATGCATGCGTCGTGGTCCCAGGAAGTGGCTCGTCATGAATCAACTCGCTGCGCTAATCTGTCTTTCTACTACCTCTGGTGGCAGTACCAACACGGAAGTTTGTGCGCGCAGCTGACTGGCATCAAGAGGAACCAATTGTGAATATGCTGTGCTTACACTTATCCAATGAAATTAGGAGGGCCTTTCTCTTTGTACGTCCAAATAGTGCGTTGCGTTATTTCATTTCAGCATTTGTCGACCTGGAGGAAAGCAGGAAGTAAAGATGGCGAGTCCTGCGAAAGTTACACCAGGTAACGTTAAACAATACGTTTCTGTAATGAACAGAAAGATTTGTCAGAACGACCTAGTATAAGATGGTTACTTGTTTTGTAAGGCAAGAGTTATCACAAAAAGAATCAACTTGTTGCCTGTTGATTGTAACGTAGGTGTCCCAACTGGCGTCTGACTCGTCAGAAACTGGTGTTCTTCGCTGTTGTTTTGGTGACTGAAAGTGTATGATCAATTTTAACCTGGCTGCATTTATCTTAGGCAGCATACATCATGGCCTACTGTCTTGATGTAGCGTTTTTGTTCTTGCCGAAATAATTTAATGGTTGCAGTCATTTGATTGTTTGTTGTTCATTTAGGGAACGTTGAAAAAGACAGTACGTCCAGTGGACGCATAATTTCAGGTGAGTGTCTTCCTCCTGATCCCCTGACAAGGTCCTTGCATCATCTGTTTAGGTGTAGCTATAGCATAAACAAACCAAACCTTGGTGGCATGCGCTAGATGGCTGTATTTTAAAAGAAAACAGACGTTCAATCACTTTTGAATCCAGTCCCCCTTTTAAATGCCCTGTTGCCTTGCCCTCGGTCACCAGGCCATTGAAGCTCTTCAGCATCAGGTGCAAATATACAATGGCGGTATGACCTCTCGGAGTCCAAATGCTCTTGTAGGCAGTTCACCTAAACTTGCTGTGTGGTTGGGGTTAAGGGGTATAGATTAAAAAGCATTTTAATGACTTTGCGATAAGAATGGAAGTTTTATAAGCAGGTTTGCTAGGTATTTACAGTTGCACTATGATCTCAGTGAAATTGAAACCATTTTTGTCCCAGGTGTTACTCATAATGTCACAGAAACGGATGCCCTGTACAAAAGGTAAGGCCAGCCCATTATGTAAGTTGCTGATAATGATGGAAAGTGGAAAGCAGGCTATCATAGACACCTGATTAAAAAAAAGAAAAATCCTGTGTTGACAGTTCTTTCTCCTTGGACCCTGAGGAGGAATACAAGATGGACCACAAAAAGCGAGGTCTTGCACTCATCTTCAACCAGGAGACCTTTTTTTGGCGCCTTGGTATGCCTCCAAGAAATGGCACAAACATGGATCGACACAATCTGGTTAGAAGGTCTGGACACCAATAATTTGTGTTGGATTAGAGATGAATTGTTTGAAGTGTGTGAGGAGTGCCTGTGTTCTTTGCTGTAGTTGTCTTCACTCTGTGCAGTGGTTGTCTTAAATCATATATTCTAGAAATGTATACAACAAAACTGTAGGAGTAGAAATTATAAAATATTTGTAAAAATCGTGGTCATAAAAATGTAAACAAACACAAGTCAAAGAATTTATGTTATCTTAGATTTGAGGATCTGCAGTTTGAAGTGAGAGCATTTGATAATCTCAAACTGGAGGAGGTGTGGTCCAAGATAAACGAAGGCAAGTATTTTCTAAAGAGTAAATGCTGATCGCTACAAGCAGTTACATTTGAATTGCCACAAGCAGTTACATTTCACTTTCACTTCAGCTAGACTTTGCCCTCCACAGCCGCTGAATCCAACCACACCGACTTTGACTGCTTCACCTGTATTTTTCTGAGTCATGGGGAGAATGACCACGTCTTCGCTTATGATGGAAAGATTTGCATTCAGGACATCACAGCGCTTTTCAAAGGAAATAAATGTCCAAGTCTGGCCGGAAAGCCCAAGCTGTTTATTTTACAGGTGACTATATAGCACCTTGCATCATGCATTACTTTCAGTTCCATCACTGCTTTTTTTTCCCCACACAGCTGTTTTGCCACACACCTGTTGTAATCGAGTGTATATTTGTATCTCACACTTCCTGCTATTCGACTTCTAATTAGATTACCCTGTATTTATACATGTTATTTATATGTGTAATGACAATAAAGTTGAATGTAATTTAATCTGGTGATTGCAGGCATGTCGTGGGGACAAACACGATGACCCAGTAACTCCCATGGATGTGGTGGACCATGACACAAGGACAAATGAAGTGGAGGTCGACGCCGGAGTAGTGTACACTCTGCCTTCTGGGGCTGACTTCCTCATGTGCTACTCTGTGGCTGAGGGTGAGTAGGCCACACATTAGTTAAAAAGAAAAAGAGTTTACCCGCACACTGTTGCTGCTGCTCCCGGTGACTTTATTGTACAACGTTTCGACCTTACAGGTCTTTGTCAGGTTAGACGAAACGTTGTACAATAAAGTCACCGGGAGCAACAGTATGCGGTTAAAACTTTTTTTGTTTTTAACTGTTGTACTTTTACCACTACCACTATAGGCCACACATTAGCCCACAAGAAAAGGCACACCCATACACGCTGGGCATTTCACAAGGAGAAGTGTGACCAGTGTTGCTAGTTTGGGCAGGGCTGCTTTTTAGTTAATTTTGAGGCAAAAATATCCCTTGGGTGTGATTTTGGGATCAGTTTTTAAACATGCAATTTGTAGGCTCTTAAAATTAATGTTGTAATCTTTTATATATAAAGGTTCAATGATAAGTGCACCTTTGAAATTTCTTTGTGGAATATCCTACTCCTCATGCAAATACATTCTGAATTGCAATTCCACTAACTCTTTGCAACCTCAGTTTAAGTTGGATTTCAATGGACCATTGTAGTTATTTACTGGCTAATTTAGTTTCTTTTTGACCGCTCCATTTGTGTTGTTCTTGGCAGGATACTACTCCCACCGTGAGACAGTGAACGGCTCCTGGTACATTCAGGACCTGTGTGAGATCCTGAAGGAGTACGGCCAAACTCTGGAGATCACAGAGCTTCTGACACTCGTCAACCGCAAGGTGTCCCGGCGCAGCGTTGGTCGATGCAATGACCCTTCGGCCATCGGAAAGAAGCAGGTGCCCTGTTTTGCCTCGATGCTAACCAAAAAGCTCTACTTTAGGCCTAAACGTGTCTAGCCTGTCCAGTTAGCTGCAACATACAGCAGGTTCACGAATCCTTTGTACGAATGTTATGATATTCATGTTTCTTATGCATTCATTTCAAATCATGACTTCTAGTAACTATTACACTGAACAACACTCAATTTTTAGCAAATTTGAAAGACAATACTGGCACAATTTCTTACGCCGATTTTAATTCATAGGGCATTGATTCAGGGCATTGTTTTAAGAGTTCAGCATACACTGCAGAAGACCACAACAAATCAAGTCATATGCTACAGGGGCATATACTGAATGATTCACATTTTGCACCTATTTGGGGCATCTAAACGCTCACATCAAGACGGCCACTTAGATGCTTAAATATATATATATATATATATATATATATATATATATTTGTATGGAAGACTCCGTCAAGTCAGTGAACAGCTTTAAATCTTAACAAACAGAAACCGGAATCACCAGTTTGTTTTTCAATGTTCAATGTTCTTCAAACATCGTTGACTTTAGTACCAAGGTGGACCCTAGCTGTGTGCCTTCAAAAAGGGAATGAATGTTAGCTGTTGTCACTCCAACTTTGACGTGTTAAACTCATTTGACAATATTAATTTCCACTAGAGTTTCTTGTTCTTCCAGCACTAACAACCTGCTTAAAGGATTTATCCGGAGTAAAATACACTTTAGATCAATTTACGGATGATTGGGAGTAAAACGCTATTTTATACCTCGAAGACCTCAGGTTCAGTTTGGCTTTAGGGACCCCCTACTCACTACCACGTAAGTGAAATGTTGTTTGGAACTGTAGAAGATAGAAAAATAGTGTTTTATAGCGGTGGAAATGATGTGCCCGGGTCACTTCCAGGCTAACGAGCTTGGCTCAAAACTGTAAAACATAACTCTCAAAACGCATCCGAATGACATGATTTTGATGTCAACTGAACGTATGTACTCCCAATCATCCGTAAAGTGTAGTTTAGTGTATTTTATTTAAGTATGGAAAGTACCTCAGGGATGAGGCAGCTTGTTTTTGTGGGAACATTCTGCCTTTCTGAGATTCTACACACCACAGTGCCTGACACAACAGCTAGACACACAAACTCAACTTCTCAGTCATTTGTGTGTTATGCTATCAAATTCACTAGTTCAAACTTTTCTTCACTACCCAAGTTACACTACTGGGTAAGATTTTATATATTAATGCAGCTGTGAACACAGACTTACTATATATATATATCATCTTTGTGCGGTTGTGACAAACACAGATGAGCCAATTGTACTGGTCACTCAGGATCATATCAGGTTACACTTCCTAGTGTCTTCTGTTAAGCAATCTTTTTTGTAGCATTTTACAGCAATAATTAGTTGCATGAGTTTAGAGGAAAAATGCTGATCTTAGCTGTAATGTCATTTGATAAACAGGTTCAGAAGCATTACACAACTGAGCCAAACAATCATTCCTCTAGTTCACTACATGTACTTGAAACCTGTGTTTACAGCAGCTGTGTAATGTCTACATGGCATGATTCCTTGGTGGGGGTTTGCACTATCAAGAACTTGACAACTCTCTTGTATTTTGTTTTCTGTTTTTTTTTTTTTTTTAAGTGCAGTTGGGTAATGTACTATTTTGTGATTTTACTAATTTGAGGTGCAATAAAAAAAGTGGGAGAATTTTACTTCAGGATTTCTACTTATTTTTGCTTGGAAAAACGGACATTTCAGTCTGTTTGGTAGGGACGATGGCTGTAATACAAAGGTGATTACTTCATGATCTTTATTTCCAGTTCTTGAAAATGTATGTGTAATACGATGACTGTTTGGCTGACATGATATGCTGATATGATAATGACATGAAAGAAAAAGGCACCATTATGGAAATGAAAACATTAAGTCCATCATGAGTGGTACTCAGTTCTGGGTCTGGATCTGGTTGAGGGGCAACTGAAGTTTATTTGGGCCCCTCAGACGCTGTAAGTCTTCTTCTACCTGTAGGATAAAACACACGCACAGGGATGAGCCTTTTCCTGGAATAAGGAACCGAGTCCGAAAGGCAAAAATCATAGTTTCACTACCTCAGCCAATTCGCCCTTCAGCTGATTATATCTCTCCACGTTAAATTTCGCTTTCTTGGCAGCCTTGTGGAAATAATGCAGGAACTGTCTGTCTTTAGCATCTGGATACACATAGTCCTGCAGAAAGAGGGTGCAACAGAAATTAGTGATGATTGGTGGAGAGAGGCCATTATTATGCAAGCGTAAACACTGCAGAATGTGTCTGAATGCCTTGGCATTGCTAAAGGTGCTCTGCAGGTACAAACATTACAAGAATGAAGTAGAAACAGGAGCAAAATGGGAGGAAACCTCTCCTGGATCAATACTAAAAGGCTTAAAATCGTTTTACCATCTAGGCTTACAGGTTCAGACCAACTAGTGCCAAATTGGCTTTTCGAGAAGGCCAAATCCAAGCCCATCCCATTGCTTTTCCTTTTAACATAGGTCGTGGAGATATGTTCATTGACTAAGCACAGTAAATTCAGAATTAGAGAGCGTCAGCACAGCACCTGCTTAGTGAGGACGTAATAAGCGAAGACACCCATGCTGGTGGAGTAGGTGATGAAGTAGGTGACTGGCTCCATGACGTCCCAGGAGTACACCCACCAGGTGAGCCAGGCCAGCGCACCTCCCTGCACAGACAGCAGGGCCATGCCTACCCACAGCGCCTGCGACGAGCTCAGCTCGGCCCTCCGAACCAGCTGGGCTTTCATCTGAAGCACACACACAGGAATACAACATACAACAAGTCCTTACTGCGGGTGGACAAACTTTTTGACTTGTGGGCCAAATTTGACAAAAGGGCCGTGCCCAGGAGCAGATGGATGTAGTGTGTGTGAAGTAATGTAAAGGCCAGGTTTGGCAGTAAAGTAAATCATGGATATTGATGGCTTTTTGAAAATAAAATGCACTTCACAGCAGTGAAAAGAGACATTCCAAGGAAAATACCAAATATGGTTTAATAATATTTAGTATAATTTAGACAGGTTTCCCGGGCTGGATTAAAAAGCCCAGCGGGCCATAGTTTGCCCATGCCTACTTGAACATAATTAACACGGCTCTGCAGCCCTGAAGACAGAAACACTCTGAAGTCAGGAGGCAGTTCCTTAACTGGTAGTGGTTAGCAAAGATTCTAGAGTGACCGCGTAGCGTTCTAGAATCTTTGGTGGTTACCTTCATAGAATTATATATATCTATGGTTACCATCTCAAGCGGGCTCAGTTCCTGTTTGATGCCGTCCAGTTTGGCTAGCAGATCCCTCTCCTTAAGGATGTGGTGGTCGGGGAGGTGGAGGGCCGTGTGCAGCAGATGCACCATGTGCTTCACATCCTTCAGCTCCACCGCATGCTCGTGACTGGCCAGCTCTTCACGCAGGGCAAAGGACACCAGGGCTGATTAGTCACTATTGCGCAATCATCTCTGTCCAAATACTTCATATTGCTGTTGTCTGCTGTCACAATTTGAGTCGTTTTGCAATGACTTCTACAAACACCCACCAATCTGTAAGGTTTTCTTTCACAACTACTGGATTTAAAGGCCCACTATGCAACATTTTTCATTTAATTAATCCGTTTCATACTGTTTAGCATGCTAAAATTAGTCATTACACGGCGAACGAACGGTGTAGAATGCGCCACCGTGGCCAATATCGGTAGATACAGCACTTGCAATGTTCAGCAGCGCGGTCCGCCTCCAATAGAATGCAGTGCAATACAATGCAATACAGCGGTCTTTAGAGGGAGCTCGTGAGAGAGAAAAACAGAATGTATGCAAGTATTCTTGGCAAATTAAACCTGATTCTGGTTTCCTTTTTTGTGATCAACAATTTTTGTGGGCCAGAAGGTCAAAAATCAGAAGAAAACTATACTTCTTGACATGCCTGCTGTAAGAGACCACTGTACCTTCATGGGAGGAGTGCACAGTGTAGACGGCATCATTAATGACCAGCTTGAAGTCCTTGCTGAGCAGAGTGTCAATAGAGGTGGTACATGCGATCTTTTCCCCTTCTGTAAATACAGACCAACAGCCAATGAGTTGTACTCTTCCCACCCCTGTTTGACTACAAGCCGTGGGCTGATGCTGAGTCAGACTTGAAGTGGACATTTAATGACAACTAGACGTTGTGTCTACACTGAAGATGGCTTAGCCTAGTCCTATGGCTAGGCTTTAGAATGAGATTTTTGGGAATGCGTTTTTTTTTTTTTTCACCGATTAAATGGAGTAACCCCCTTTTCACCCAAAGACTTTATCCGTATATCCGTTATTTGTTCCTTAAAGACTTGTGTGGACGTGCCTGTTGTGAGGACAGCCGCAGCGGTGATCCCAGGGTCCTCCCTCTGCAGGTCCTGGATGAAGTCACTGACGCTCATGATCATGGGCCTGAGATAGAAGAGACACGTCTCCCTCCGGGAGGGCAGGGGCAGGGCCAGCGCAGGGCGGCCATGTTTGTACTGCACCGACACATCTGCAGAGCAGTCAACAAGAAGAAGGGCAAGAAGGTTGACGTCAATGGGATTGTACTCTCAAGTATCAGGGAGACAGTCTAACAGATCTGCAGAGCAGTCAACAAGAAGGGCCACAGGGGAATGTTAATGGGATTTTATTCTCAGGCAATAGTGGACGTTCCCAAATTCTCCACTGGGAGGCAATCTAATAGATCATGCACAGTCACTTGCATTCAGGGATCGTGGGCTGTGTGTGGCAGATGTGAGTGCTGTACTGTACTGTACCATTAGAGGGCGCTGCAGTGCTGCAGAAGAGAGCTTGGTGGCATCTCCACAAGGGCGCTCTGGGCCGGATCTGAAACACAAGCAGGTTAGAGTGAGAGCATTTCCTGCTTCAGCAAGGCTAGTCATTCAATAGGCTGTGACAGGGGTGAACTTGAAGAACAAGATTCTGTCAAAAATACCACACAAACTCAAAACAAGAGACAGTTTGTTTTTGATATTTTTAAATATTTTTGGGGCTTTGTCACACGTTACAACTGTGGATGAGAGATTTGTGGTTAAAAGGACACAGGATATTGAGAGAGTACTTCACAGTGCAGAAGCAGTTTCCAAACCACCAGGAACTCAAAGAGACTATTGACCTGGGTGTGGTGTTGAGACACAATATTTGCATGCACAGACTGTGGGTTTGAGTATAGAGCCCCTCCCTATGGGTTGGATCCAGTGGCATGCAGCTTTATCACTCTAGTAGATCAGGTAGCCAGGCACTAAAGCACAGGAATCACGGCCATTTTTCAAGGGGAATGAATCTCTCAGGGGGTGGACATAGTGACCTCAGGGCACTGAAATCATCACTGTAAACTGAGTTAGCTGACTGGAAAGAATCCATTCAAACTGTTCTCCAGGAGTGTCACAATAGAACATAGAACTCCTCGAGAAAGAACACGTGAAGCAACATAATATTGATATTTTACTAACGTGAAAATAATAATAATAACAATCTTCTCTGAAACTAAGACTTATGACTGAGCATGTACATTTTGTTACAGTTGTATACATAGTTTTACTAAATCATGCAAAAAGTTGCAATCCCCAACAGCACTGTTCAGTTACAGTATAAAGAATCTGCAACAAAGAACGTTTACATTTTTCCACTATTCCATCTAAAGGAACGTCAGCACAGAATTCAAAGCAAACCCACAGAATACATTCACAAAGCAAAGCTCACAAAGCTGAGGTGACGACGGCTACGAGATGCTGCTTGTGTACAAATTGCTTGACGTTAATGAATAATTTATAAAGTCACTGATGAACAATCATAGGATTTCTGCCTAACCAGGTTTTACATCCAATTGATAAAGTAATAGAGCCCTTTAATAGATCTCTAACCACCATTCAATTAAAATGGTGAAATTGACAGGGCAAATTGGTTTTCGAGCTGGACATTCATTATTACAGGCAGTGATTCATTTGTCTTAAGGACGAGGCATTGGCCTTCTTGGCTTCGAGAGATAATCTTTCTTGGGCCTTGCCTGCCTTGGACGAGTAGACTGAAGTGGGTCGATAACGGCCATGCAGCAGTGATAAAGCTGCCTTTCCTCACCCGTGGAAATGACATGGCGGAGCTAAATTATGTGGACACCCAGCCCTTGCCCTCTGCCCTGAGAGGTCATGTGATCCATGCCATGGTAGTGACTCATGTGCTGTGCAGTGAACTTATAATGGCAATGTGGGATCCCCTTTAAACCAACCCGTCCCCATGGCAACATGCTTGACCTCTGCTTGGGACAAATTAGCAGATGAACCATTTGGTGGATGGGAAGCCCCTCATGGCTCTTTTAATGGATTAATACATAAATCTGCCTGACCCAAACACCAAATCCATTCACTTCCTGTCTTACATGATCATAAAAAGGTAAATAAAAAAGGATCTTGCACAAATGATTCTGAGTGCTTTTGTGTGTTGAAAAATCTAGGTATGCACGTATGTACGTATGATGGTGTATTTGCTCAAGTTATACAAATATATCTTTAGGAAAAGTTATCACTAGATATCAAAGTGTGCAAGTTGTGCATTACCGTGAAGTAAAGGGGATTTAAATTACACAGCCAAACATCAAAAGCTATGGATTCACTTTAGATTCTGGGATTTCCAGCACAGGTACAGTTAACTGAGACTGCGAACGAGTCCCAAATGTGGCCATCGTGGGGACCCAGGCAGCCTGCAGAGGGAGCCGTCACACTCATTCTCACACTCATTCACACATTCGTTCTTCTACTTTACAGTTTATCTCAAATGCTAACACACATTTCACAAATGTTTCCTCCATGTTCCCCAGTGTCTAAACACAACACCCTCTTTTAAACCTACATGAACACAACCACACCTTCTCACTTCAAAACTCAAACTTTCACACCAAGAGAGCAGCTCAAAGCTTTCTAAAATGTAAACACTATACACATCATTACACACTACAGCAGAAAAATTGAAAACTCAATGCTCAATTTGTGAGAATGTTCTTTGTTTGTCTTCTTCCATGGCCAGCTTTTCTCCCTCCTCTGACTCGAACTCCTCTTCCCCTCCCTGACTCTGCCTTCATCCATTGTGTTTGTTTGAAATCTTCAGCAAACTGAACTTGCTTTTGCGCACTCTAAACTTGCTTTTACATGTGGTCACAGCATTAGTAACAAGTGTCTTCAATTTTGAGTCATCGTGTGTAATGAATGACGCCAGGTGTGTTCATTGTGTTCAAATATTGCTAACTGTGGCAAGCATTTTGCATCACATGAGCTTTCATTTGAGATACGGTCATTTGGGTTAGAGGATTGGCTTTTGTGTTTTAGCATTTGAGAAAAACTGTAATGTTACAGGACGTTTTGTATGCCTAATCAAATAAACTCGGACTGTTACTACCTTATCAAATAAACTAGCACTGCATATTATACTTGGCAACATTTTAGAGTAAACAAGTTTCTTTAACTTTAATCAAATGCACTGTATGTTTTACTTGGTAATGTTTTAGAGTAGAGAAGCTTCCACTTTACAGGACATCTTGTTGTATACGTCATCAAATAAACTCTGACTGTTACTACCTAATCAAATAAACTAGCACTGTATGTTGTACTTGGAAATGTTAAGAAGTAAAGAAGCAAATGGGCCCGTTTAGTGAGACTGTGAGGTGTATTTATACACAGGGAGTAGGCAGTGGATTACAGTGGAGTGATTGGAATGCTGAAGTAGAGAAATGGGAATGGGCATTCTCATTAGACTGGGTGCCTCTGCGCAGGACTCTGAGTGCCTGCAGCGTGACACTGTCACTTGAAATAAGTATCTGTCTGTGTGTGTGTTTGCGCATGCGTGCATGTGTGTGTGTGCGGTGTGTATGTGTGTACATGTGTATGAACATCTCTGTGTGTGTGTGTGTGCCTGTGTGTATGCAAGTGTATGTGTGTGTGTGTGCCTGTGTGTATGTGTGTGCACATGCCTGTGTGTATGTGAATGCGTGTGTGTGTGTATATGTGTGTGTGTGTGTGTGTATATGTGTACATGTATATGCACATCTGTGTGTGTGTGTGTGTGTGCGTGCGTGCAAGTATATGTGTGTGTTTGTCTGTGTCTGTGATGCAAGTGTGTGTGTGTGTGTGTGTGTTCTATGGCACAGCATCAAGATGCTAAAGAGAAAGGTGCACGTTTGGCGAGAGCCGGAGCAGGAGACGTGCCATTAAAACTCACTGGCAGGCTATTTGTCTCTGCGCCAAAGACCATGTCATCATTTCACAACTCACTGGAGGAGACCGGCACTAGAAGAACCCCATATGCTGACGAGCGGCGTGGGTTTAAACCATGCCGCTAATGCTGACACCAATATCTTGATAATAGGAAATAAAAAGACGAATCCTTGGGCCGACAAGTCTTAAGTGAAGGTTTTTGCTCACGGATACAAGTGTTCTTCTCTGAGGTGCTATGAACCGAAAGGTGCTTTGAATCATTCACATAAACATCATACACTGTAAATCACCCGTGTATACTCCATAATCCCATGAATGGGAGGAACAGGAGAACAGTATATGAGCGATTAAGTGATCACGGAATTGGTCCGGTGCCATCTGGAAAAGAAACTGAAATGCTATGTGGATTAAATTTCAATGTTTTGGTCACTCTCACCCACTGTTAAGGGAAATCTGCAAACCCTGTGGCATCATTCTAGTGTCATGTCTTTGTCCTTGATGCACTCCCTATTTGACAGCGGTCTGCCAGGGATATGCAGGCACGCCCTCCCATTGCTTGGCTCCCCTATGCTGGTCTGACACTGAGTCACCATGGAGGTGATGAGGGCCATCAGGCAGACAAACAGGCTCATTTACCCCAGCGGTCCCCACGGCTCTGGGGGTTGTTATGGGTGCTGTCACTACTGAAATATGTCAGCTGCCCCGCTGCACGTGTGCCTCCGCACCAACCCCACTCTCCCTTGCCGCAGACTCTTCATTACGACTCGCCGCTGCCACAGCATCAGCAACGGGGGTCCAAGGAGCAAGTCTGACAGCGGGATATATGATCCCTCCCCGCTGATATGGCCCACCGGACTGAGAGGGAAATAAACAGGCGCGATAAGCCTGCTTCTCCCCACTGCATGAAGTCCACGCCGAATGAAATATGAAGGTGCCATGTTAGAACCGAATTACAGTCAGCTACGGTCGCTGCACTCTCTGATATAAAGGGCCACTCGCAACCGCAACACTGTAAGGTGAGCCTTGTCCAAGAGGAGTTTCAGGATATGTGGGTGCTCAGTGGACGAACAAGTCTGTCAGTAGTATTACTAGTAGTGGCCCAGCCCAAACACCACAGACAGGTTTTGTTCTAAAACAAATAGATGTCTAATTTGTTTTGATTATGTTCAACTCAGACAAGGAATTTCAGCGCCAGTTGACGTACCGTAGAGACAACACAGAGCCCAGTGTTTTCAAGCCTGTACTTCAAAAGGCACATAATTTCTTAAGAAGAGAGTGTTAGTCTTGGCATGCTCCCGCTGCCACCGCTACCAGAGTTGCTGGTGCTGCACAGTCTGTACAACAGCTAATCTGTTTCCTGTTGAGGAGTTGTGGAAATGCTCAGTAAGCCTTGCTCAGTGAAGACAAGCTTTAGCTTAGTGAGCCTTCTTTTCATGGCTCTGCTGGGAGGTTTTTTTTGACTAAATGTCTCTAAATTAAAAGACTCAAAGGTTGAGGTGAGTGATATACATGGTTTGTAAACACATTATACTTTTTTTAAAATAAAGATATCTCCTTATGACCAGCTACTTCCTCAGTGTCTTGGGTTACTAAAAAAATCTAGTGTTTATGATACAGGCTGTGAATACTGAAAACAAACAACTGGGAACTGCTTGCCCCCCAAACAATAACACAGGACATTCTTACCAACACGTGCTAACAATTTCAACCACACTAAGGCCTATGCGTCATTAGCTGATTAACTAAATGACACCATTGCTGACACCTAGCTGAAAACAAACAATACGTAGGTAGCCAGCCCCCCAAACTATGACACAGATCATTGACTGACTTTAACTGCAATTCAAAAGTTCAATAAGTCTAGTTCTTGACTCTTGATTAGTATGTGCAGTAATCCATCAGGCTGTCCAGAGAATGAGGAAAGCGCCATTCAAACCACTGTTAACCCATTCACGCTGCAACACCACTCAAACACTTCTAGTTTCCAAAAAGTTTTTACAACTTTGTAACATAACTTGGGAAAAAAACCCAAACAAAAACAATTCACACGATAATTCAATGTTAGATCAACAGTTCCTAGTGGGTTGCAATATCACAAAACAACAACACCCACAACTCCACATAGTCCTGTCCAGGACTCTAGAATCTTTGCAGCTCTTGAATCTAGAATCAGCGCTCTAGAATCTTTGCTTGATATTATAATGGGAGGTGTCTGTCCATGTGGTGTGATGGGTGCTTCTTGCGAACCATGAGACAATAAAGAGCCATGACACTATACTGTAATTAAAGGTCTCCTTCCAAAATAAACCGTTTAAGACTTGATGTTTTTACATTACCATAGGTCAGCCCAAGTTGTACTTCTATGCTCAACTTCAAAATGCTCTCCTACCCCTGTAGTCTGTATTCGCCTGTGATAGAAAACTGCCGGGAAAAACGAGCGAATCGGAAAAGCCGTACAAATGTACGTCAATTTGAACATTAGCTATGCAGTTAACCCGCCCTCAAGAAACGTTAGGCTGCCTGCAGACAAACCCACTAGAGGGAGCGTCACAGTGTTGTTAGCCAATCAGAGGCGAAACATTTGCATATCATTAATATTCATAAGAATCCTCTCGAGCTATCCCTGCTCTCGTTTTCACCTAACTAAAATAGCTTAAAACAAGACAACCACAGCATATGTTTTGTCGAAACCAACTCTCATGACATTATTTTAGACAAGAGACCACCACAAAATTAATGAAAATACGATGGAATGAGACTTTTAAATAAATACCAGCAAAAAGCATATGCCTTACTCCTCGTGCACTTTAGCTGTTGTTACTACAGTGGATAGGAGATGTTTTCTGTTGTGCCAGTGCACTTTTTTATCTGGTCTGTCTTGTTTGTCTACTGTATCTGTAGTGGTTGGAATACATTTCTGTTAGAACACATTTTCTGTTGTGCCTGATGACAGATACTTTTGTTAGTTTCAAATCTAAACGCAAGACCAAACTGTTATGTTTACAGACTTAATTTTTATAAAACAAATTAACTTTACCTTGTTTTGTTACTTAAACTTGTATTAGTATTGCTGAGTGTCTGCAGAATGTGTATATATGTGTATATATGTATATATATATATATATAATACAATCTTGGAACAATAAAATACGTAAAATTAAGCGTACCTCAGAGTGTGCGACTGGCATTAATATTAATGCAGAACAGTCAGTCTTGAGCAGAAAACCAATACAATGAATGACTGGATTCAATTAGATCTACTAATCTCATAGGAGCCATTGGCACAACATTGATCATGTTGATGAGTCCAACCAGTCAATATGCTGCTGAACCAACTCATCATGTCCACCCAGTGACAGCCCTGCAGACGTCCTTACGCTTTCACAACTGATTGACATTTCCATGTTGAAGGAGAGTTGGTGACAGTTGGTGGCCTATTACCCTTACGTAGCTTGCCATTGGATATAAAAATAACCATAGCAACCATTGTTCTGTCAAATTACTGAAGCACAAATATGTCTCTGCTCAACAGGACTGAGAAACTAGTTGACACCAAAAAATAGATAATAGCACTGATAATAACAATGTTGTCTGTCACTTCCTGATGTTGTACAGTTTCACAGAGCACCACTGCAGACAAACAGGCTGGCTAAACATAGCAATTGCTGCTGGTGCTGCTGCTGTTGGGGGTTGAACAGCCTTTATAACCTGCTGTTTCCCCCCCATTCAAAAATAGTATAGTATCAAGGACCAAGTATTTCCTTGGCTATTAGTATAGAATTTGATATTCTAGTATTGTGACTGCTGACTGCTCTCAAGGGGCAATTAAAAGGTTAAGGAGGCCCTGGGATGCACCTGTTAAAGAGACCCGTCACTGGGACATGCTCCTAATGAGGAATAATGGCCTCCCTGCCAGGCCATTTCCCCCTCCAGCTGCCAGTCTCCGACAGACAGCTATGACTCACTCCTCCGCCTTTGTGACACTATGGCAGAAGTGGCTTATTTTTACCCACCACACTCAAGTCCTGACTCTAAAGTGCAATTCAGATTCTCCTCTCCCGTCATGTCTGTGAGTGAGTCACACAATAGCCGGTTTTAATAACCCTGGCAATTGATTCTGTTCTCAGGCAAAGTGTTACTCATATCCAGATTCTAGAAGGGTTCTAACAAACTGCATACCCACGCCTAGAATGCACACAAAATTAAGCATACATGCATGGCTACTTTTAACATATCTCTGACATTTACAGTAATATTACAGATTTTTACTGATTACTGATTTTACTGATTACTGATTGTCTACAATACAGCAGCATTACTGATTTTGGACTACTAGAAGGCAAATTACCAAGATGATAGATAGGAAAATCAAGATTATGGTCACCATGTTTTTATCCATACCAGAAATAGACCTGCAGTTTAATGAACATTGATCAAAAGAAATGTCAATGTAAGCCCACCTTACATTGACTGCAGCAAAATCCTATTCCTAATAATCCTAAAAAAATCTAACTAAAATTCCTCTCTCATACTTCAACGAACAAACAAGCTGTTTAATTACTGGCTATGAGTTCTGGGCTAACTACTCATTGGTTTTCATAATGAAGAGAAAGACGGACCCTATGAACCCAAACGATTGTTCAAGCAACGATTTATGTGAGGTGACTTGAGTGCTCCTGTCCAGAGAGGTGAAATATGACCCCATGAAGACTTGGACCTTTAATGGTCAGAGGGAGGGGAAGGAACATTCCCTTTCACCGGAAGAACTCCTACTATATGTGATGCTGCCACAACCAATGAATGGAAAATTCCATTCCCTATTAAAATATATATTCTATTCGCTTTAGACATCCATTGTCTTACATAGATACACAATAATGCTCACATTAACAGCACTTAGGACAAGGTTTGTACTCACCACCAACACTTATGAGAGCAGTGGAATAAGGAGCTGAGGTTTACATACAGTACAGTGTGAACAGACTTGCACTGTCAAACTGTTGTTAGCCCACATCAGCTCCAAATGCACATCAGCAGAGCAATCTGTGGTGCAGAACAATCTGTTGAATAAAAGAGACTATTCTCTGTTCTAATCTCGGAAATGTTATACCTGTTAGCCACTTTAAAAAAAGCTCCTAGCCTGCAGGGAACTAGTACAAACGGCAGGATGTGAGGACTGGATCGTGGACGGCAATATTTGATAAAAGCAAGAAAGTATCCTTGGTTATCTCCAGCCGAGGCCCATTTAATTACTATGTAGTCATTAACGTTTAACATACGCAAACAACAATAAAGATGCAGGCTGGGTGTGACCATCTTGACGTTAACAGCTTATCAGTTCAGTGGCATATGCTTTGTTTACAGGCCCAGGCTTCTTACTGTATGACCGTGAAGAGATGAATCTCACAACAGTATTAACTGACCATCTGTGATCTCCTAACATTCTCTTTCCGATGCTCTAAAGTCGTAGGGCGGCTGTTTTTTTTTTTTTCACTTTAAGACAATTACCGACTCCCATCCTGAGACTATGGCAAGCCTTATTAACATTAAATAGGTAGTCTATGGCAAGCCTTTTTAACATATAATCGCTAAATTCAACTATCCGGAACTAGCATTATAGATATCAACAACATCAGTTTGACTAGTCAAAATTACGTTCTGACTAGTCAAAATGACAGTTTTGACTGGAGGCAATGGCAGTTAGAGATATCTGTAATTCAGTTTTGACTAGCCAAAACTGAATTGTAGATATTACAATGACATCACTGAAAACGATATTCGTCTCGTCACACATCCTAAATGGCGAGTTAAGATATCTGTAATCCAGTTTTAACTAGGCAGAATATCAGTTCAAGATATCACAAATGTCATTTTGACTCTCCAGAATTGTCATGCATGATGTTGCTCATGCTAGGCTTCCCATTGGATTCAAAGCCAAATCAACTGGAGGAAGATATTCGCCCAGCAAACAAAGTAGCCTATTTGAAAAGTTTTATGCAGAAGAAATGGCGGTTGCTGTTGTGGACAATATCATAAGAAAATGCCATTGAATAAGAAGAGCATATAATCAAGGATTGTGTGGTGAACGAGAGCTTCGTTCACTTGAGAGTTGTACGAGAAATATATATCGTATCGAACATTCATACAAGCATCCCACCAATTGCAAGCAACTCCTTTGACTTCCTCTGACATCATTGCAGATATCTGAAACATTATTTTGCCTAGTTAAAACTACATTTCAAGATATCTGTAATTACATTTTGACTAGGCAAAATGAAAGTTAAAGATATCTCCAATTGAGATATCTCTAATCTAAATTAATTTGAAGATATCTATATCTTGATAACAGATATCGACAATTAAATTATGACTATCCATAATTCCAGTTTGAGATATCGACAACATAATTTTGACTAGACAAACTTCAATTCAATTTCAGATATCCACAATGTGAATTACTGATATCTTCAACTAAATCATGACTATCCATAATTGCAGTTTGAGATATCTACAATTCAGTTCCACCTAGTCAAAATTCCAGTTCAAGATATCTTCAATTCCTCTCAGTTAAAGATATCTATATTGTCCTTTTTAGATATCTTAAATTAAGTTTTTACTAGTCAAAATGACATTCTAGATATCTTGAACTGGAATTTTGTCTAGTCAAAATTATGTTGTAGATATCTCAAACTGGAATTTAATTGTAGATATCTATTATCAAGATATGGATATTTTCAAATTCATTTTGATTAGAGATATCTAAATTGGAGATATCTTTAACTTTCATTTTGCCTAGTCAAAATGTAATTGCAGATATCTTGAAATGAAGTTTTGACTAGGGAAAATGATGTTTCAGATATCTGCAATGATGTCAGAAGAAGTCAAAGGAGGAGTTTGCAATTGGCGGGATGCTTGTATGAATGTTTGATACGGTATATATTTCTCGTACAACTCTCAAGTGAACGAAGCTCTTGTTCGCCACACAATCCTTGATAATATGCTTTTTCTATTCCATGGCATTTTCTTAAGATTTTGTTCACAACAGCAACCACCATTTCTTCTGCATTAAACTTTTGAAATAGGCTACTTTGTTTGCTGGGCGAATGGAAACAACTAGGCCTACTTTCTCTTCCTCCAGTTGATTTGGGTGTGTATCCAATAGGAAGTCTAGCATGAGCAACATCATGCATGACAATTCTGGAGAGTCAAAATGACATTTGTGATATCTTGAACTAATATTCTGCCTAGTTAAAACTGGATTACAGATATCTTCACTCGTCATTTAGGATGTGTGACGAGGCGGATATTGTTTTCAGTGATGTCATTGTAGATATCCACAAATCAGTTTTGACTAGTCAAAACTGAATTACAGATATCTCTAACTGCCATTGCCTCTAGTCAAAACTGAATTACAGATATCTCTAACTGTCATTTTGACTAGTCAGAACGTAATTTCGACTAGTCAAAATGACGTTGTTGATATCTATAATGCTAGTTCCGGATAGTCGAATTTAATGAATATATGTAAAAAGGGCTTGCCATAAGTGACGTCATTTGTCCTAGGAAGAATGACGTTGTGGATATCTGAAATTAAACGTGTGGATAGGAAAATACCGTTGCAGATATCTGAAATTTTAATTTTGACTGGGACAAACTGAATTGCGGATATCTGTAATACATATCCAGTTTAGCTTTTAAATGTTAAAACGGCTTGCCATAATATGCATCTCTCACTGCCATTGCCTCTAGTCAAAACTGGATTACAGATATCTCTGTCATTTTGACTAGTCAGAACGTAATTTCGACTAGTCAAAATGATGTTGTTGATATCTATGATGCTTGTTCCGGATAGTCGAATTAAGCGATTATATGTTAAAAGGGCTGGCCATAAGCGTAGGCTACAATGAACTGTATCATGCATTGCAATGTTCATGGCTTCAAGTTCAAAGTTCGATCACAAAAGATCAGCGGCTTTCTCTTTGGATTCAAGCCCTTTTTAATTGGCCGAATGTATTGTATCACTATTGAATCTTAAAATCCAAAGGAAATCGTTTGACGTTACAGCCTAAAGTTAACTTTACGTTAAAAAGTCAGAAATCCATGGGACTTTTTTTCTGCGCGAGGTCATTCAATTTGCCGCTTGCTATGAAACTTATCAAAGAACCGATGTGCGGAAAGACCCAAATTCCACCATTTTATGGGTGGGGGGTGTGAGAACGTTGCACAAGAAAGAAAATAACTTCGACTAACTTCTTAATCTGTTACATATTAACGTTAATTGTGTGCAACCTGTCAGTAAAATGTATCTGTTCATCAAAGCAACAGCCGACTAATATCAACACATAAGTTAGCCAACGTCTTGACATCAACAAGTTGACCAAAATACTTTGTCTATTGGTGAGTCCCCCTGATATTAACGTTATAATGAAGCAAGAAATGTAAGAGCAACGTTGTAGGTAAGTAGGCTAGCTAGTTCGTAATCTAAAGTTTCTTCCAACAAACTTACCTTGCACACATAACTACCGTAAGTGGTTGTTTTGAATAGTGAGCGGAGTGGTAACATGTGCCTGATAACTCCAGACTGTAGTTTGGCGACCAGTCCCGAAGATGCCATCTCTGCTTTTAGTTTCTGTATTGTTACATACTGGGCCGTACACAGTTCGACACTAGATAGTTGTTAATAAATAGCCTATATAGACTATTTTATACAACGCCCTAATAGTCGATGTGTTGCCGATTTGCAGGTTAGCCCTCTGCCTCCAATGCTACCCAATGGAGAGGATGTCTTGCACTCTTGACATGACGATTCCACTATTCTAAATGCGCCTCCTATTGGTCGACAGAATTCATTAAGGTAACAAATCCGGAAAGTGTCTGTGATGCAATTTCCATATGAAAACATGGCTCTTGCTCTTCCCGTGATTGCGGTTTATCATCTTAGAAGCTTTGTAATATTCAAATGTCTGTGTGTGTGTGTGTGTGTGTGTGTGTGTGTGTTGTAAGCTACAGATATCCTGTGACAGATGTAACATGGATTTAATGTTACCTTCTTTGACTGCATTATCTGAACCCTCCGCCTGGTCTTTTACCACACAGATGCTGCTGTAGATATTGGAGCTTTACCAAAAGCACCAAGGACAGAATAGTCAATAGAAAAGAAAAATGACAGAGATTCATATCTTGATAGTTCCTCACTAGGCACAGTGCCCAGATGATGCTAGGCTATCTGCTGCATGGGCTGGCACAAGAGACGCTGACACCCATCTGAATTTGTCAGGCTATTTTTTTTGTTGTCTTCTTTTCACAAGCTTAAGCCTACAATTTTTGTGCCACTTGCATTTTTTGATGACAGTTATGAGACATCCCTGAGTTAATAGATGAGGAATATCCTATTAAATATATGGTTTAAATTTGTAGGGTAAGGCGGAAAAAAAAGCTGAAAAAATCATCTTAATTTCATTGCATTTGGTAATTAGATTAAGAGAACCTGTCAGACTCTGCTTTGTCAGTTCCTTGGGCCAGATTGATAGTTAGTTATTAGCATACAACTGGACACAAATAATGCAGCAATCAGCAAATTGTGTGAAAAGTTATTTATGTGTCCACGACTGTTGTCCAGACTCCAGGGCAGGCCTACTGTGAGCCAAGAAAGATTGCACCAGTGTGTGTCCATCTATATTCTATGGTTCCAGCGTGTGTTTATCTATATTCTATGGTTCCAGCGTGTGTTTATCTTTCTTCTATGGTTCCAGCGTGTGTTCATCTAACTTCTATGGTTCCAGTGTGTGTCCATCTATCTTCTATGGTTCCAGTGTGTGTTTATCTATATTCTATGGTTCCAGCGTGTGTTTATCTAACTTCTATGGTTCCAGCGTGTGTTTATCTATCTTCTATGGTTCCAGCGTGTGTTTATCTATCTTCTATGGTTCTGTCACAGGTGCTTTCTGTCCGCACTGAGTGCACAAAGGGTGGGCCCAAATATAACAGTGTTGGCACAAATATCTTTTATGGTAAGTATATTTTATGGTAAATCTTTTTAGTTAGTATCTTTTTTTTATCTTTTATGGAAAGTAAATGCTTACTTTCAACACAGAGTAGCCGCAAATTCCTGTGAATGACAGTTTCCTATTGGAATTGCATTATTAAATAGAATGCAGCAAAGGGGAAGGCTGTCTGCTGAAAGGAGTTTGATGCAGACAGATCATAATAGGAAATTTGAATCTCTCACAGGGAAGAACAGTGTCTTCCTGGAATAATGTCAAAGTGGTGGCATCACTGAAACTCTGAAATGTTAAGGTAGGCTACTTCAAGGCAATTCAGTTCAATTCAATTTTATTTGTACAGTGTATTATGCAAAAGTCATGGCAGTCATAGTCAAGGCAGAAAATTATTGACTTTTTAAATAATTTGGTCTCATTTGGTTCAGGCATAGTGAAGTGCTTTGTCAGATATTCCATACACCCTCATTCTACTCAAAGGTTGGAAGAAAAGCTGAATATACATCACTCATCTTACATTGGGCATGCTGCCTAATAGGATCACTTTTAAAGTAAGATTGCGGTATTGAAATTACCCAGGCCCTGTAAGCAAAACTCTCAGACCTCACACTAGACCAATCTGCTCGGACTACTCGAACATCATACTGCAAAAAAACACACTGCATTCACACGGCAAATAAAAACAGTCCTTTCCTGAGTTTTTGTAGAATCTTCCAGTTACTTTGATATGTGTTAATTTAACACAGACTGACAAATGTCTATATGAATTAAAGTCATGAAAAGCTATTAAATGTTGTTAAAGGCCCACTATGCAACATTTTTCATTTAATTAATCCATTTCATACTGTTTAGGATGCTAAAATGAGTCATTACATGGCGAACGAACTGTGTAGAATGCGCCACCGTGGCCAATAGCGGTAGATACAGCACTTGCAATGTTCAGCAGCGCGGACCGCCTCCAATAGCATGCAGTGCAATACAATGCAATACAGCGTCTTTAGAGGGAGCTCGTGAGAGAGAAAAACAGAACGTTGCTTAGCCCCTCTTTAAATTGCAACACCTTGGCAAGGGCTATGCCAACTGTTCTTGCTCTTGGTACAGAGACACAACAAAATGAAAGATAGACAACATAAAGACCTTAAGACCTTAAGTCCCTAAGGCATTCAAACTCTGCTGACTTGTAATGCTGGAGTGGAGCTGGAATGTAAGGCTTGCGAGAGGAAGGTCACTTGCGCTTTAGCCTAGTTGGTTCTCGCGGTCCAGGACTAGAATCTGTGGCATAGACTGGACTACTCTTGGGTGTAGTCATTAGGAAGCAGCCCAGTCTATGGCACTGGAGTGTAAGACATTAGCAGTACTGGCTACCCTTCTTGTCATGGTGGTAAAATTAACTGAGTTAATTAACAGAGTTAACAGAGTAGTTTTAGTGTAAGTGTTTTCAGTTAAAGGGATAGTTCGGTTTTTAACACATTGAGCCCCTTTCACAGGTTGTCTAAAATGAAATAAAGTGGTTGACACCAAAATCTTGATGATTTCTCCTGTCTCGGCTATTTGGGAAATATAGAATCGCCTCTGCCTGCCTTTAAAATGGCTAGCAATGGGCATATGTTGTCTCTATCTTTAAAACACTGGTTTTAAAAAAGTGCTACACATGGAGTGATAAGTGGCATTTCCTGATGTTCCAACCCAAGTATCGTAGCAAAATACAGTTTCTGTCATGTTTTATTTGCCATTTTGTAAGTCCCATAGGGCTCTATTTGCTCCTTCATATAAACAAAGTGCTAAATAAAACATGACGGAAGCTTTATTTCGCTACGATACATGTTTTGGAACATCATTGAGCACCACTAACCACTTGGTGAGTAGCACTTTTTTAAAACCAGTGTTTTAAGGATAGAAACAACACATGCCCATTGCTAGCCATTTTGAAGGCAGGCAGAGGCGATTCTACATTTCCCAAATAGCCGAGACAGAAGCAATCGTCAAAATTTCGATGTCAACCACTTTATTGCATTTTAGACAACCTGTGAAAGGGGCTTAATGTGTTAAAAACCGAACTATCCCTTTAATTAATTGAGTTAACAGAGTAGCCGTAGCACTAACTGTACATTATATTTTGAAACCTGATGCAAAGTGGAATTCCTAATGCAACTCATTGCTTATTAATGTGTCACTAATGAAGATAAGGATGCTCCCTGGTTCTGTCTTGTACACCTGAGGGAGTCCTATAGTGCTCGAGTCTGGTCTCAGACTGATGACCGGTCTTGGGACCTTTTTTTGCTTTCTCTTTCTCCTTTAGTAAAACTATTTGGTTTTGACTTGGCCCACAGTTTGAGGAAAAGGTTTTGTTATTTGCGAGCTAAACCTCTGACCTTTGCTTTTTCTTTTGGCTACTCAGTACTTTTTTTGTATCTGAACATTCCCAAAATATCCATCACAAAAATCAATTTGATTTGAGATTTGAGCAAGCAGTTTCCAATCATAATCTCATCTAATTACTTGCAGAGGCTTTTTCATAGGAATCCATTAGTGCCATCCCATTGGGAAGGACTATGAGTTGTGGAACAGACTGCTCCTGTAAACAACCCCCAGTCGAACTTATACAACTGTGTACCTATCGAATATTAAAGCAGCACCAAGGAGTTTTGTAAATCGCACCCTCCACAGATTGGAACGGAAGCATCCCATAAGGCAAGTCAATTGTAGTTTACTTTGAACTATAGATCGCTACCCGATTGCGCAAACTTGTTTAGTGCCGTTAAAGCCGTACAAGGGCCGCAGAGCAAATGCAGCAAGTATCGTTCACCTTGTTACGAGTTGATGGAGCACCGAAACATTATTGTAAGGTTTTTAAAAGTCTTTGGTTCCGCTTTAACTAGTGTGACACTATTTCCTGGTTATGAAAACTTGTTTATGAAATTCTTTTTTTCATTGTTTTAGTCTCGCCTCAGTCTTAGTTCCTTAAAGACTCCATTTTGATTTGGCCTCGACTGCATTTAAAAAAAAAAAAAAAAAAAAGGTTTCTGTGACTGTCTGAGCTTGATCATTCAAAGACTCGATGTTGACTCGGTCGTGACATAAGCAGCCTCTTCCCCATACCTACAGGTGACATCTTCCACATCCATCTATGTCATCTATTTCCCTGTTGATGTCGTAACAGGAATGTATTTCTGTCTTCGTAATGCAAGTCAAGCCAGTCTGTATTGTCTCCCAGGAGAGAAATTTGTCTGTAGACAAAGACATAAAAGAAAACTTGGCATCACACAGTCTCAGCATCAATAAAACTGCTCCGTAAGCAGCGTAGTCACTCAAATAACACACACAAGCTTATTCTTGGCTTGATAGACCTAATTCAGAAATTAGTATTTAAAATTAGGAATAAAATATTGCAGTATCAACAGCAGGGGTGGGCAAACCTATTGTCTTGTGGGCCACAATGGGTTATAAAATTTGACAAAGGGGCCATGCCAAGAGCAGATGGATGTAGTGCTTGTGTGAAGTAATATAAATGGCATGAAATGGCCATTTTCTTTCACAGTTTTGGTCTTTAATAGGTAGTAGAGCATGATGATGCAAGGCTTTTTGAAAAAAAAATGCATTTATCAACAACCGTAAACAAAGACATTGTGGGGAAAATGCCAAATAAATAAGGTTTGATAATATTATTTAATATAATTTAGACAGGTTTCGCAGGCCGCATTAAAAAGCCCAATGCATTATAGTCCTGCCCTACAGAATCTATAAATTAACACACAGTACACAAAATAAATGAGATGTTTCCCAGGCATTTTTGTGTTGTGCACATACAGAAATGTGTATTGCTACAGTTCTAGCCACTATATCACTGTGTTATATACTGCAGTGTCAGAATGTGTTGTCAGCAAGTTCAATATTGATGTGTCATCAGAATGGGGGGGGGGTTGAATTAGCTTTCACCTAGTCAAAGCAATGCAAGGCAACTTTATTTATACTGTATGGTGCATTTCATACAAAAAGGAATATCGATGTACAGCACAGCACAAAGCACATCCAGCGTGAAGCACAGTACAGTATATGAAGGTAAAACAATTAATAAAGGTTTAAGTTAAAATGTGCAAATGTAAAACATCTCAGCCGTGAGACATGCACAATAGCAGCTAATTTTGTATATAGGATTAACCATCTGTCTCAGCCTGTTTGGAGGGTTCTGTGGGTGTATTATGGATCCAAACAAAAGATCCATAAACAAAAGGCTGGTATAAGCATTAGGGGTACTGGTTTTTGACCGTGATCCATGATCCGAGTTCATCTGTAATCCATTACTAATTCTGTCAATATTGATGTTTTGCTGAACTTGCTCTTCATGATGAGTTTGAAAATAAAATGATCACAGTAAAGCCAACAAGGCGGACGATGTGGATCTGGATATTTGTTAGAAACAATTATCCCACATGATTCATTAAGAACTGGAAGAAATAAAGAACCAAAAATTTCCACCATATTAAAATTATGGCAATAACTCTACAATCAAACACAACACAAAAGCAACTGTTAGCACTTAAAAAAGGTACCAACTGCCTTTCAGTCTAATTTGGGAATGTGTTGTTTCACTTTCTAAGAGCGTACTATCCTTTACCACAAAACTGTGAATGACACCTAGGAATGACAGGTGCGTTCTGCTGTACTGTTTGTCCCCCAAACACTAATCTATAATATTAAATGTTCTTTAGGGCCAGGCCCTTAGAATCATCCTATTTTTTTTTGTATATGTAAAATGGAACCCCTAAGATGCCCTTTCTGTAAACCTTATAGTCTTTAACAGTCTAACTCTAGTTGGATTGTTTTTGTTTATTCAAATCAAACTGCAGTTTGACAGAAATTACTTAATCATTTTTTATTTAAAGAACTTGGAAAACACTTGGTGGAGTTTTTTTCGTGGAAATAACAGTAGACAAGAGCGACCTCTTGTGTCAGTTTACAATAGTACATCACCAAATGAAAAATGTGTTTGTTTTTTTTTGCCCATCAATGTAGGTGTGTGGAGGGCCCTCTAGCGGAAAAACTTGAGTTGACACCTAGGAATGACAGGTCATGTACTATTGCGTGAGGCATACAGAGAAGCGCTTATCTCAGGTATTTTGTATAGGTCTAAAAATTAGTGTTTTTTTTTGTAATATGTTGAAGTAGAGTGTCTATTTTGTTTATCTATAATAAGGAGCATGTTTAACATGGAAATATCTATATAAACAAACTGAAACAATCCAAAAGTTTAGAAAGAAATCCTGTTTCATACTACTTTACTACATACTACATAGAACATTTGACTACCATCATCTGGATAAATGAGAATCTTCACAGACACACACACACACACACACAAAAACAATATTTTCAAAAATATGTAAAAGCGATCATAAATAGGATCCAAGTAAACTGATTTTTTTGTTATGCTTTCCACAGACAAAATGTTCCAAATTGCTTTCTGTTGCTGGTTCAGTTATATGCCTACACAGAATAAAATACAGGTATAATTTGTGATTTTAAAAAGTGCATTTTGGACAGTTCTACCTATATTACCTTTCTGAACACACTGGGCCGCTTCATAAGAATCCACTGAAAAACAACAACCCTGACATCATGGTTTAGCCTCCACTAGAAGGGCATCAGCTTTAAAGGCAAAATCACCCCTGTGAAATAACCGAAAAATTTACATTTGGCACATCCACCAGTCATACCCAAGCATTTCTGTCATGTCCATGAGACGTTTGACATTATGCTGTATTCAGATGTAGTGGTTGAATGGAAAATATAAGTGTTCAAAATATTAATGCATAATAATAATATAAATGATAGGTATAGTAATGGCTCTGTTGTCACATACAGGAATACATCTGAACGACTCTTGGAGTTTGACAAATAATAAACATCATAATAATATATAATTAAATAAATTATTTAATTGTGCATAATCGGTTAAGTGACGGTAGTCCAGAAACAAGAAAATCGTTGCCTAGTTTTTGGCAGGATTTGGGGTACAATGTGTCTTTACAAAATGTACTAAGACAGCACTCATTCTCAATACACAGTTCACAAATAGTTACAAATAGTTGACAACACTTTTTACATTTTGTCAGAGTGTGTTTTTGTAATTGTTGCAAAATGCATGCTTACATCATCGTGATAAGATAATGACCAGCCTGGATATGATAGGGTCATCTGACAACACAGGGTTTTTTTCAGTAATTTGATAGACATGGAATATTGAAAATGGCTGCATTAACCAAATTAAAGGTAAACATAGAGAGGCAAGCAGAGAGAGACATTACAGATTTTGCAGTGCAATTTTATGCAAGCATCAAAGGAAGGAGGCCATACATAATGGGGAATAATGGCAAGCCTGTTTTAGAAGCTTGTTTTAAATAATAAGGCAAGAATTGAATATATTCCTTCAATACAATCCTACAGTCATGCACTCAGATACACAAACATTTCATATTCACAGGCGCACGCATACATAGGAACAAACACACACGCGCGCGCGCACACACACACACACACACACACACACACACACACACACAAACACTCATAGAGTTAACACACAAAAAAATCTAATTATATCAGATTGACTGAGGTGGAACATCAAAGGCTTGTGGAATATCATAGAGAAACCCTGATAACTCAAATTCTCCTTAATTAGTCAGAGAAAATTTTGTACTGGAGAGAGCCGAGAGAACCATCACAAGCCGAGAACGACCAAGGGAAGGGAAGGGAGGTTAGGATGACAGAGAAACGGATAGACTGGGGAGGGGGTGGCAGAGGAGAATGGAAAGATGTCAAGCTGCGGCGCTGGGCTCTGGCCGTTGTTCGGCGGCGTTTGAAGTTACGCTGGCGCGTGGATGCAGGGAGCAGCGAAGGTAATTGTGTCTGACGGCGGAGCAGATAATGATGAGCACGGCTAGATGACGGTTGCTAACACGCACGGCCCCCTGCTGCTCGCGCTCACACTCTCCTCTCCTAATTGACCGAGCCCTGGCTCCCCCGAGCCCTCTGTTATTATTTATTAATAATTCATCGCTAAATAATTCACAGCCTGGAAAGCGCACACACCACGAATGGGCAGTGTTAATTGAGCATGGGAGGGCTGAACTTGAAAACAGTGCCAGTGTCCAAAGGCGCAGATTTAGTTGTTTTTTTTCTTTGCTACAGCTGTTGTAGTTTTCTCCTTTCTCTTTTTATTTGTTTTGTCTTGCTCTGTTGTAATAAGGGTTGAGGGAGCTTATAAAGGCAAGGGCAACTTAGACACAAACACAGACGTAGAGCTCTTTCTGAAGGAAATTTAAAAACGGCCTATTAGTTGACTAATTTCAGAAAATAATATAAAACATGTGGTCTCTCAGGTGGATAGCTTTGACATCTGATTTGACCTCAGTTCATTCAGTGATTTGAAGTTCAACGAAAGAGCAACATCCATTCCACATCATCTCAGTAAACGAGCATAGAAGATCAGTCTATAAGTCTGCCAATTGTAATAGAGCCTATTCATCAGAAAGGAACACTCTTCTGAATAGTACCCCCACACTGTGTAAACACACAGAACACTATTTAAACACTTTTTAGTCATTGCTCCTGAAGGGGTCAGTAACACCCCATCCGACAGTAGGTGATTTAGGCAGTAGCCTAAGACTCAGTAACAGCACTCGGCCCACCCATGCAAATACAAGGCCTATTACTTTTCCCTAACATCTTTTAACTACCTTAGAAGTTGAACTTATGGTTAGATTACTTGAACACAGGTTAGATATTCAGATTTAGATCTTTTAGGATTCAAAATTATTCTAAATTCTAAAATTTATAACTTCTGCTACACATCTTTACTTAAAATCAGTCTTATTCTTAGTCTATATAGTCAGATTAAACTATATCTCAACGTATCTCAAATGTTTTTTTTTGTTTGTTTGTTTTATTTTCGTAATTGGTCTTTGGTCTCAGGTCTTATTTGTTTGCTTTCTGGTGATATTACTGGCACATTGCTGACAGGGTTTGTGGGGAAGCTCTGCTACTCTCAACTGAAAACAATGCAATTATCATTGTCACAATGCCAGAAAGTCACTTTAAAAATCTTTATCCTGTCCTGTTGTGACTTAAATTCTCGTCTTTGGTGTAATTACAGGTTTTAGATATTTGTTTGCAAACATGATCATCTCTTCAAGTCTCCTCTGAGTACTCTGTTCTCCAAGGCTTGATTAAGTTCAGTTTAATTTGTCTGTAAAATTGTGCCATAGCACACCAACTCAATATTGTGAGGTCCTGAATGATTTGGAAAGATGCGCTGAAAAGTCAGAATGTTGTGTGGGGATGCGTCTATCCCAATGATGTGGCTCTCAGGAGCTTGCTTTCACTCCTAAACCACTTTTAGACACTGAGTTTTCAAACGCCGCAAAGTAGCTCTCTCAAAAGTTTGCTTTCTGCTTCCATCTCGATTCCTGTAGGGAGAGGAAAATAAGTTGTGGAAAGATTTCTCTTTGGACTGGCATCGGTTTACTTCGCTTTGGGGATTGGTTTATCAGAAGTTGTCGACACGATCCGTACAAATCTCCCGTTGCCACCGCACAACACAGACAGCCTTTCATGCTTTGGCTTTGGGGACTGTGAAAGGGTTGTCCGTGGAGAGCAAGGGTTTAGTTTTGCTCTGTGTATATATGTATTTTTGTAGACATCGCTGTAGACTTCACTTAATCTGAGAAGACATCAAAGCTTCTCTTCTCCTTCTCTGTGCTATCTTCTTTACTAGTCCTTATTACCAAAGTGCTCATAAATGCCCTTTGGGAGTCAAGTGGAGAAAAAAAAACAGAAACAAAAAACAAACATGTTTGCTTTTATCTCGCAAATAACTATTTATGCTGGTACAAATGAGCATTCTGAGGAAATATCAGTTTGTGTGAGAGCATTCAGAGATATAAAGAGTTAGCCTAGAAAAAAAAAAACAGATGGGATGAGGGCAGATTGTTCTTCGGGGACGCCATGGCGTGGAGAAGCTGATGTCGTCTGAGTGATCTTTTGTTAGGGAACTGTCAGTGACAGATTTCATGGGCTAAAAAGAATTCTCTGCCATTTGTTCATCGTCCCAGTCTTTGGTTCCTGTGTCAGGCGAAGTGTCAGAGAACACTGTGGGAACAAATGAGCGGCGTCTGCGGTTTTGATTTATTTTTGATGGCCTGCTGTTGTGAACATGGAAGTAGAATGTTATGGTTTTGCACTCACTCTCTCAGGCCTTACCCAGAGTAAACAACTTTCATCTTTTTATCTATCTATCTATCTGTCTGTGTCTGTCTGTCTATCTATCTATTCATCTACAATCTACATTGTCTCTGTCTATCTATCTATCTATCTATCTACTTATCTTTGTGTCTCTCTGTCCATCCCTCCATCCACGCACTCATCCCTCTATCCATCCATCCATGGATCTCTGTGAGAGGGGTTCGCTGCCTGCCGAGATGCAGTGAGTTCTGAAGCCGAGCTTGTGAATAATAGAACAAAGTGCGGACAAGCCTTCTGAGGTCCCAGTACACATCAGCACCCCTCTACCAAACACTGAGGGGAGGGGGTTGAACGGGAGAGAGATGTAAGGATAGATGAAGAGAGAGAGGGAGAGAGATGTAAAGATAGATAAAGAGAGAGAGAAAGAGAGGGAGAGAGAGACTTGCACAGAAAGGGGAAGAGTGAAAGCGAGTTGGAGACGCTGGTTCGAGTGGTTCAAGTCTCTACTAAAATGTGGGGAGTCCATTGCGGTGACACAGGTGATGATGGCTGTAAAGGTCTCATGGATTTCTGACCGGCGATCTTTAGCGGCTGTCGTTTGAGCCGCTCTTGAGGACGCTAGGCAGAGCAGAGTCTTTCTTCCACGCCGCCAGAAGGTGCACCCGGGGGTTAATCAGCACGAGGCCAAGCCAGGGTTCTTTCCCAGGGGGCCAAACCTGCACCCGTCTCCCTCAGCTCCGTCCCGCAGGAGCAGCCGGACCCTAGATGCCGCTCAGCCCCGATTGAAGTTTTGGCAGCTCTGGCATGCCTGGGCTCGGCGATGGCCTGCTTCATTAGAGCTGTCAGTCATGCGCTGGTGGTGACGGAGCAGCACCGTGGGGCACCCTCAGGGCCTAATCAATGCACCATCCCCAGGAACGCGCCATCAAACGCACAACGGGGGGAGCAGAGGGCTGCACTGTGCGCACTGCATCACACACCCACAACCCCCCCCCCACACACACACACACACACACACACACACTTCAGAAACTTTCACAGGCCTCATATGATGCGCTCACAGATGACAGTGTGCCCAGCCTGGGTGAAGGAAAGGAGGCCTCGTTTTGTCTCCCTTAGAGTGATCTCACCTACCGCGTTCCACTTCACATTGTCAGAGGAAGAGTAACTGAAAACACAGAGGAATGAATAAATGATGACCCTTAAACAGAATCAGATAACGCAGGAGCTTTTAACGGTGTCAGATCAAATCTGACTGACATCCATAGTCGTCAGCTGACAGAGCCCACTTAGAAAAAGAAGTGCAAAAATTTAGGACTTTCATACGCGTACACGCTGGTGTTTTGTAGGAGGCCATTTCAGAGCCTGTGTGGGGCCGATTGCTCTCGAGGTTGTCTGTTGTTCTCTCAGCGCCTTCCCTCCTCTTCGAGCTCCCGACGCTGCGAGCGCAAACATCACATGGTCAGCAGGGCTCCCCTGGAACAATACCATATCCTTAAAAGCTGTGTTGTGTTGTGCTCTCCGGTTCGCCACAGGTGAAAACACGCCAAACAAAACACAACAATGCCTTTGAAGAAAAGTTGTGCTCCCAGGGTTCCTTTCAATAATATACAGAAGTCCCCATTCTCACCGCCGCCATGTTATTCAGAGCATTCTTCCAAATATTTGGAGTGAGAGAAGAGATGAAACGTCAGGAGAACAATGCGAGCGAGGCGATGTTGTGGCGTCCGTGCACCCTGCCCTGTTCCCTCTTTGTGTCTGCTCCAAAGGTTGACAGTGGCCCTGCGCTGGGCTCTGGATTTAGACCCGTGCCATTGTGTCCCAGCCATTCTGCACCGCGGACGCGCAGGCTTTCTCTTCCCCCTATCAAAGGGCCCAGATGCGACGGCTGTTTGGAATCCAGTTGCTTGTTCGCTCACCCGGCCCACACTGTTTAGTCTCCCCCCTATGCCTTCATTCACAAGCATTGCTCCTGGCTTCACTATATTGCACTGACACTGTTCACCACAACCTCTGGTCCTTTTTGATCCCAAACACAGAAATGTGCCTTTGTGATGTGTGGCTACACTTTACTTATGTGTGTTGGACTCAGCAGATATCGTCTCCTCAAATCTAAACAGTGTGCAAAAGTGCAAACCCCAGCTGTTTGGCATTTTTAAAATCACTTTGTAGAGAAGTCAGATAAAGATTATCTGAAATCTTCCAACTATGTTTTTTATTTGTTTTGTTTTTCAGGGCGTTTTAGTCCAGACATCCATCATGCTTGTCAAGACTTTGTATCACAGAATAAAGGCTTCTTGTTTTTGTGAAGCGCCTTTCTCGGCACAACTTTTCCCAACCATCCTGCCAGTATGTTTTGATTGTTGTTATGTTTGCACGTCCAAATTGTCAAGCTTTTTTTTTCTATTTTCTATTTTTCAGTATATCAAAGCAGCCAAAACTGGCGGATTGGTCCAAAAAACTTTGTAGCCTGCACTCCAGCAACCTTCCACAAGAGGTCACTGTTCCGAGCGACAGAGTGGCAGAACAAAGGAGGCTTCAGCGTGCCCCTTCAGATCTGCTGTGCTCAGTATAGAATCACAGCAGGTTCTATTTTCAGTCCTGAATAGTCACCAGTGCCGCTGCAGAAGCACAGCACACACTCCATCTAATATAGGTCACGGACAGTAAGTCCAAAAGCAACAGAGCAAGCGACGGTGTTTGCTTATCGCCATAATACTGAGCTTGTAGACAGAGAGGCAGGAGCTGGCCCGTCCAAAAATAACAGAGGAGCGAATCGGCCCTTTCACACCAGATGAAGCCCCACACTGCTGCTCATCCTGCTCTTTGGATTACCAGGCCGAAGCGGCAGTATTCACTTTAGACTCCGCTGGTGTGTGTTGTAGATTAGGCTTGCTTATGGCAGGGTTAGACGCGCACAGAGAATGCTTAGTGTGTTTTTGAAAGGGGGGCTTTCGGGGCTAAATAGCCGTTGGGAGTTAATGCCTCAGCCTGGACTGGATTACCACTTTAAACTGGGCTAGTCGTCTTCCACTCGTAGCACACGGATGTGTTTCCTTAGGAGACGGCTGCTCGGCACACCCTTGTCCCCTCCGCGTCTGATCGCTCTCATTCGCTTTACAGTCTCACTGAAGGGCTCTGATTGTTGATAAGATGGGAGAAAATTACAATAAAGCATAAATCAGAAAAACAATCTTTCCATCTGTGTTTCTCTGCAGATTCTCGCAGAATCTCCCATTTTTAAAGAGCTTTTTTCATTCTTGCTAAATTACTTATTTTATTTTATTTTATTTTATTAAATTACTTTAAATTCAAGATGTGTTTTATAGCAACATATCCATCTGTGATCTCTGAAATAGATGGCTGTTATCATGCTGTGTCTATGACATTGCTGTAATGCATTTTTTGGCCTCCATTGTGTCTGATGTTAATCTTGTGCCATGAGTGTGTGTGTGTGTGTGTGTGTGTGTGTGTGAGAGAGAGTGACATTGCTGGGGTCTCCACAAAGGTAAAGCCACTGGTAGTGCTGAGACTGGGAGTGTGAGTGTGTGTGTGTGTGTGTGTGAGTGGGGGGTGTTGGTTGGTTGATACGCTCCGGATGATTCGGGCACGGCGTGGAGTGGGTAATCCTGGGTGATCTGCCCTAAGCTGTCACAGATACAGCTCTCAATGGCAAAGGCAGCATGAGGAGAGGGCTAGTGAATTTTGTGCTGTGTGTGTGTCAGTGTGTGTATGTGTGTGTGTGTGTGTGTGTGTGTGTGTGTGTGTGTGTTAAAGAGAGAGAGGGGGAAGAGAGTGAGAGAGAGGAAAGGAGAAAACAGGATTATACCAGCATGTCTGTATTAACTCAGCAGCCTTATCTTTTAAATGCCCCCAAAACAGCTTTTGGTGTATTTGCAGGGAAAATGTATGTCTGTGTGTGTATAAGTGTGTGTGTGTGTGTGTGTGTGTGTGTGTGTAAGAGGGAGAGAGAGAGACGGAGAGAAAGAGTTTGTGTGTGTTTTGTGTGTGTGTGTGTGTGTGTGAGAGAGAGAGAGAGAGAGAGAGAGAGAGACAGAGAGAAAGAGCATGTGTGCATAAGGGAGAGAGAAAGATTGAGTGTGTGTGTGTGAAAAGCGATGCTAAGCAGACTGCAGTGCACGGGGCAGCGTAGGAACCTTCCACTCAGCCCCCATTAGAGCCGAATTCTGACCTTTTCCCAATCCGCCTGTTTTCCACCGTGTCCTTCCCTCCATCCCTCCGTCCCTCCTTCGCTCCTCGGTGCCCGCGCCTGTCTGCCTGCCTGCCTGGGAAAGGTCACTCTCAGCGGATCGAGTTTCCGGCGCTGGCTCTCCACAGAGCCACTGAATGATCGGCTTTTTGGAATTTGCACAGCCAATTAGCCTGCGTTGCTATCAGATCTCTGCTCTGTACCTCCATATCGAGGAGGGTGGCAGTGTGTGTGTGTGTGTGTGTGTGTGT
>JAGFZM010000230.1:98727-111305 GCA_017657215.1 Limnothrissa miodon
TGCCAGGCCCTATGTCCTCAGCTCTCTCTCTCTTTCTCTCTCTCCCTTTGCCAGGCCCTATGTCCTCAGCTCTCTCTCTCTCTCTCCCTATGCCTGGCGCTATGTCCTCAGCTCTCTCTCTCTCTCTCTCCCTTTGCCAGGCCCTTTGTCCTCAGCTCTTTCTCTCTCTCTCTCTTTCTCTCTCTCTCTCTCTCTCTCCCTTTGCCAGGCTGTGTGCGCGTCTCCCTCCTCTCTCCCTGAGCACACTGGGGGAGGCAAGATCAGAGCTGGCCTTTCTCCCGTGGCTGCCCCGTTGCCCCCATCCTCCCCATCTACTTCGCTCTGTGTTTGATCGCCCGCCAATGTGCACCAGCCTAGCGGGGGGTCATAAACCTCCAACCCCCCCCCCCCCCCCCCCCCCCCCCCCCCCCCCACACACACACACACACACACACACACACAAACTCCCTATGAGTTCACATGGAAAAAAAACTCACTCCATCTCTCTGCTGGTGCTAGCAGCCCAGCTGAGATTAGCCGTAGCATCCGGTGAGGAGTGTGGAGGGGAGCTGGTTGGGAGGAGAGACAGTGGGATGATTAACCTCTAGCTTATGGATAACCATCCCACTGGAGCCCAGGTTACATATACATACACATGCTCACAATATCCAGGGCAGCAAGGCTACACTTGTATTAAGAACAATTAACCTCCTTGGTCGTTTTTTATTGTGCCTGCATGTGTGTGTGTGTGTGGGTGTGTGTGTGCGTGTGTATGCATTATGTAAGTCATACAATTGTGAAATTATGCAGACTCCCAAGTCTTTGAGCTGCTTGTTTATACCTAGAGGGCACTGTTTATGCAGTGCAAAACACAGCAGTACTTTCAGCGCTCTGCTACATCCACCGCTGGTTCCTTTTTCCCCCCTGAGCGAGAGGGACTCAATGATGCAGGACCAAGTAACCAGCATCTCCCATGATGCTAATTTGTTCCTTTGACGTGTGCAGGCCCTTGTTCTCTCATTTACGAACCCAAAACTCATTACGTGTAGAATAGGCTCTGTTGACATGGCAGCCAATCGTAATAGACTACGCCTCGGAGAATCAGGTAACCAAACGCAAGGTCTGTTCTCTGCCGGTCCCCACCTCTCCATCTTCTTATTTCTCTCACTCTCTCTCTCTCTCTCTGGTTCCCCTCCTCACTCGGACATGTTCTCTACCAATTACAGGAGCCGCACTGGCCCAGACAGTGTTCACCGCCATATTGAGCCGGGCCCCATTCACATGCAGATGTTTGGCTAAATCTCTCCATCTTGTTTTGTTTTGGGTCTGGCTTGTTGTGCGTCGGATTACCACCCCCCACCATAACCCTCACCCCACCACACACACACACACACCCAACCTACCCCCTTGCTGTTTTGTTTGTGTGTGTTAGCCCACGCCTTAAAACACTGCACTCAAATGAAGGGAGTGTGCTACGCTAATGCTAATTGGTCAGATGCTCAGTATTGTCGAGTCTCAGCGATTCTCTTTATGATGGCTCATAAATATTTAATCAACAAATATGTAACATCATGCACCCACCACCCCCACCCCAATCCTCACCGCATTGAATGCATTCGGCTCTATATCTGACCAACAATAGGCCTGATGCAAGAGCCTCTCTCTCATCCTCTCCTTCTCTCATCCTTCCTCTCTCTCTCTCTCTCTCTCTCTCTCTCCCTCTCAGTCTCTCTCCCCTGAGAGGAGGATGCTCTCTGACTGCTCCCAAAGCAGCAGCATTACCTTTCATCTCGTGTCAGTCTGCATAGCTCGCCATCCACACCCACTTTTGCCTGGCTTGCTGCACTCGGCTCCTTCACAACAAAGCGCAAACAGCCAACGCCGAAGAAGGGGAAGATAAATTGAAAGGAGACAGCGAGGTAGAAAGGAATGGAAAGGAAAGGAAGAGGGGGGAAAAAACACAACATTTACATGGAGCACATGGAGTTGGATTCCTGATACAATCATTGCGAAAGTGCTTATCGGTAGGAAGGAGGACAACGAAATGTAAAACACACTCTCTTTCCCTCTCCCTCTCTCTCTCTCTCTCTCTCGGTAGGAAGAAAGACAACTAAAATCTAAAACACACACACTCCCTCTGTCTCTCTCTCCCGGAAAGCCCCCCCTTCCCTCCAGCCTCAAAAAGCATGATGGCTGTGCCCTCAACCCATCCTCAATCCCTCACCAATGTAAATGAGCTTGGATACCTCCCATCTCTGCATTTCATGTAAAAGAAATAAAGTAGTGGTAACTTGGTGATCTCTAATTATTTCATGCCCCTTGGTTCTACAGTACAGTGCGACATGATCGTGTTGGCGGGAGAAGGGGGAAGAAACGAGGAGAGGCTTGATTGACAGGCTCCCTTCCCTCAGGAACTCATTAGACTGCTGACTAAAAGCTACTGGGCACGCTCACGCTGGTCTCGCCTTTTCTGGTCCTCTTTCAGTCTTACATTCAACCAGATTGAAAAGAGGTGCCTGATTTCAGAAAGACACCCCCCCCATACACACACACACACACACCCCATCCTTAAAAAAAAAAAAAAAAAAAAAAGGAGAGAGAGGGTTTTGGAGAAAAAAGTCCAGCAGCCGACTGTGTTCTTATCACATCTGATCTGATGCTTCTTTACCCGCCCCCCTGAGTTTCTGTTGGCCTTTTCTTTCATTTAGAGTTTTCTTAGTCGGCGTATTTGTTCTCTTTCAGTCACTCCTATTCGGGTTCTGTCGGAGGCTGTCTGCGGGAAGGGTTCTGAAAAGCTCTTGAAGTGCTCCGTCCGTTGGGAGCCCTTGAAAGACTAAGCTCATCGCTCACATCATAGAGGCTCGCATGGCCCTTCTGGAACTTTCTCTGGCTCTCTCGAAAAAGTTTGGTGCTTGCAATTACCCCGTGCTCCTCTGATCTCGCCCAGCACTTTCCCGCGCAACGCGACGACATTTGCATGCCAGACCTTTTTAAGATGACTGACCTAACTGCACAACAAGTTACTTCTGTTGAAATGAATCTGAAATCAGTACTGGTTGATGCTTTCAACAGTATTTGACATGAAGAGCCAGTGTGAAGGTGTGTATGCAGTAGTAAATTAGACCCAAAGAGAGGCCAGCCATGAAAGACTGTCTCTGGGAGTCAGGCAATTACCCATCTCCAATTGGGAAGGGGGGGGAGGGGGATACTGCACTCTTTCACGTCCCTAATCCCCACTTAAATCAGGAGACCCGAAGGCTCACTGTCTTTTCAGTGGATATGGTCTGTACACTGACACACCCACACACACACACACACACACACACACACAGACGGACACACTGCTGAAAGCCCCAGTGCAACCAACCCTACCCCTACCCCCGCCCACAACCAACACCACCCCTCAGAACATACAAACCTCCACCCAAGTTCATTTGAGGATTTGGACACTCAAGCAAAACAGCTTCAGATTCATTTATTTTTTCCTTCAGACGCTGTTCTCTTCAACCAATTTGGGCAGTTAACAATGCATCCTTACCTGAGTGGCTATTAGCCAACCCTTACAAAAGACAAGCGGCGCCATCCGCTCTCCTGTGGCTGTTAGTCAGTGACAGTGACAGAGTTTAGGGAGGATTCCTGTGACACCGGATTAAAGAAGTCCCATCTAGCAGACACAGTGATCTCAGACATGGTGTGTTTACTATATAAATACTGCCTTAATGAGCCCCTCGTTAAACATATTATTATTACCATTAATATTCCTACTTTATCACACAGTAAATTTAATATGCATCAATGTGTGCTATCTGTGATGGTAAATGTGATGGCGGTCGGCCTGTTATCTGAATGGCTGATTTTGCCAAGTGTTTGGGGAAGGAGAGAATGCTCTGACTGGCTGGTCGCATTTGCTGCTGTGATGAGCGCCATTTATCGCTATGTTGTAGCAGAGGGGCGATTTCTGTGGCTGCAATTAATGGCTGTTTTGAAGGCGGTAGAAATCTTTTTTGAGTTAAGCCAGTGGTTTAATAAAAATCGAGAAGAAAGCAGAAGATCAATGGAGTTTGTTTCTCTGTGAAATCCCTCTGCTTTGTCTTTTTCATTTGAAGTTTACAGTGAGGCCTTCGTACGCTGAGAATCAAAGAACTGCCAGTCTCCCCTTCACTTCTTGAGATAACATTATGGTTGGAGACATTCAGTAATTACTCACATGCAACATCAAATATGTAGATGGGTTGGTATATTTCCACCACAGAAAGTCTTTCCTCTATTTAACTCTTTCCTCTATTCAAATGGCCGCCTTGGTGACAAAAAAATCGTTTTTAAACCCAACTGGTTCCTGATTTCTGTGTTTTTCTGAACACACCACTTGTGTCATCACTGAGGCACATCCAAGCCATAGAAAAGCCCCCAAATGGTATGAGAGGCAGCCAGTGAGAGAAGCCAAGTCAAGGAAACTAGAGGGAGAAAACCACAGTCTCAGACCACAACGAGCAATGAGAAAGCATCACGCTGTGGTCACTAGGGTAAATAAAGACTGTGTGTATGTGTGTTTATCCGATTTAGTGTGAGGACAGGGGAAAGGGCTTGCATGACTCAGTGTGTGACATGGGCGAGTATGCACATGTGTTCATGTTGTGTCCGTGTGAGTTTGTGTCTGTGTGAGTCTGTGTCTGTTTGTGTGTGTGAATCTGTGTGAGTTTGTGTGTGTGTATGTCTATGTGTGTGAGTGTGTGTGTCCGTGTACCAAAGCTGCCTCCAATCACTGTGCTATCTGGCACGCTTTAGATCAACCACAGAATGAAACGCTGGGGAAACCAGAGCTGCCCGGAGCCCAAACAAGCCCAAACTCTGGGCCGTCTCAGCCCACGCCGGGCCCTTTTGTGTGGGTTTAGATGTGGTCCTCCGTCCCATCTGGCTGGTCTGGAGCGGTGGGGCGCACTCAGTGGGCCTCTCGCGGGGCACAAAGGCAGGATTACCGCAGCTGCCAGTCACGCTAAGACCCTGCGCCACTCGCTCTGACACAGCGCAGCCACATCTTCAGCCCCTCGCCCACCCCGCACGCACAAAAGGGACATCATTAAACACACACAAAAGGGGCTCGGCACAGCCAAACACTGTTGGGGGGGGACAACACACACACACAAACACACACACACAGACACCACACACGTCTGCCAGACATTATGCACAATTTTTTAAGTAAGAAAAGAATTATTGAGGGATTTCATGTCTGTGTGTGTACTCGATTGTGTGTGTGTGTGTGTGTGTGTGTGTGTTCAAGAGAGAGAAAGGGTCAGGGTTTTAAAGATGGTGCATGCATAAAGTTCAGGTTAGTACATGCAGAAATCTGACAAATTATTCAGTTTTTAACTAAAAATAGCCTATATAAACAATAATTCTTGTCTTTTTTGTCTTGTGATTTTCTCACGCTAGTCCACTAAAGTCCAGTAAAAGTAAAAGGCAAGATGTCATACATGCAATCCTTAACTATCTTACTGACAAGTAAATAACACTGGCTTCACTTTGCTTTAATTATGTCCTAACATTAGGAATCTTTTCCTCAGAAAAGATTTTTGTCTGTACATTCAACAAATACTACTTCTGCAACACTGCAGTCATAGTTTCAAAGTTTTACACAGTTTTTTATTCATCATTAAAACTTATCACTAGTTTATTATTCACAAGTACGTAGACTGGCATTATATTATTTATTTATTTAGCATTTTAATTATACATTAAACATTTTCAATTATTTTTTTCTAAATGATCTTTCCTTTTGTCTCCCCTACTAGAGTCTTTGAAAACACCCGCTTTGTCTGTGAAATCATAACATTTGATCTCAAACTAATTTAAAAGAATAAAAAAAAAAACACCAACTCCCTCCGTTCTGTTTGTCCTCCTTTTTGCTCGACAGAGCTGCTCTTGAAGCTGTTCAAGGGATATAATAATAACTAGGCTGAACTAAAATAATAAATCAACCCTGAACTTGGTCTTCGATGCGGCCAGTCTCGAGAGAGTAGAGCTCTGTGCGCACGGTTACCAGCTAGGGTTTCATCTTGTCCAGCCGTCACCTTCAATCAAATCCCATTCCAAATCTCCCACCCTGAGCCTTCGGGGGTGGGGCGCGGCTGATCCGGAGCGAGTGGGTTCTGGAGTGGGCTGTGGATGTGAGAAGGAGCGGAGGCTCCCTGCCTGGCAGGCCCAACTCATCAGGCACACAGCGTGGGGCGTTACCATGCCCACTCAGCCTCTGCTGCACGGCAGCGCTCCGCTGGGGAGCGACTCCTCCCCGGACCGTCAGCTTCATCCAACGCCGCCGCTTCCTAACCTCAGGGCCACGCGGGCTTCTCTAATGAAGCCTCTCTCAGAGATGCACACAAAGACTCCAGCCATAAAGAGAACCTTTAATGAGTCTGTTGCAACTCAATTGGGGGGCTTTATTGATTACACGCACGTGTGTGCTACACAGAAGTGTTTTATGTGTTCACCAGCGTTCTTTAGAACTGGTGAAAGTTGTCTTTATCAGATGATCCGGTTGTTTTCAGAGAATGGCTGCCAAGGTAATTCTTTCCACCAAGTCAAATTCCATGTATATGCAAGTATACTTGGCCAATTGATTCTGATTCTGATTCTGAATCGGATTCTGATTCTGAGCCGGCTTAATGACAGATACACCCAGTGATGTGTTGTCACGGTCTCTTTGTGGTAAACACGCAGCCTTCCCAGCCTCAGTAGCTGCGTGTGAGGCGCCCAGTGTGTGAACAGCTCTCACGTCCTCCTTTCATCTCCGGACAGAAATCATTCCCGTTTCCTTGGAGCTTTCCATTCCGCTGGGACGCCTCATCACTGCCCCGAACCCAGCCAAATGCAAAATCAAACTCAGTAAATATCTCCTCAGTGACATCCCTCCTCCACCTGCCTCCTCCCCTTCTTCCACCTCCTCCTCCTCCTCCACCTCCCCCCTAACCCCACCCTTCCTCCACCTCCTCTGTTTGAACCCTTGCAAGTGGCAGCAGCAGGCTGCATCATGCAGCCCCTACTGAGTCTTTTGATTAGGCTTTCTTAATATCACTGCTACATCGCCCTCCACAATCCATTCCAGGGAGGCCGAAACTGCAGCTGCAGCTGAAGTTGAAGCTACGGCGGGGATGCGTGCTCCCTTTATGGAGGAGCCGAGGAGGAAGTGGACTTTTCCGCATCTATTGTTTTGGCAGGGGCCAGGGAAGCCGTCGGAACCTTTCTGAAGCTCCTGAGCGGCCAGGATTAAAAACCTCGGACGTCTGGTGGATGAGACCCCGGAGGTCAATAAAAAGATGGGAATGTTTTTAAGGTCCCAGACGGAGCCCAGTGCGGGTCCATGCAGACAGGAAGTATCCATGATATTTAAATTTCCGTTTTTGTGCTCTTTTTTTTACGTGTGTGTGTGTGTGTGTGTGTGTTTCCAGAATGGGAAAGAGTCATGGTGGGTATCCCATCTCAGAAGGACCCGTTCTGAACTTGCCCTAAATCATCAATGTCTGTCTCGGTGTGTGTCTGCTACCCTGTGACCCCACGGAATCCATCCTGCCTTGCAGACACGCGGAATCAAAGCCGTGGCGATCACTAAACAGACTGGACATGGAAAAACGATATCCCCCGTTGGGACAGGCCTGTTTATGATGTTCAGGCGAAATCAAAGTGAGGACACGAAGTGTTCTGGAGAAGGTCGCTGTCGAGAGGAAGGCCACGCGATGAAGAGGAGATAAAGAAGAAGGGGCCCATGGGAAGGAGGAAGGACGTCAGACGATCACACACACCGGCGTAAACAGTGTAAACACAGGCCATGGGATCCTTCCCTCTCGCGCCGACGTGCTCCGTGTTTACCCACAGATCTCCGTGCTCTGGGGGGGGGGGAGATCATAGAGGCAGCCCAAGCAAATATTTACAAAACCCTGCACAGATTCTGCGCCTGTTTTGTGTGATTTCATTAAAGTCGGCGCTGAAATCAGTATTCCTCCAGGGCACCCAGAACTGGGATTCAGCAGGCAGATGGTTGGAGCGGAGCCAGGAGGAGGGAGGGAGGGGTGGGGTGGGGTGGGGTGGACTGCTGGGGAGGGAGGGGTCCGACAGGAGGATGGGATGTGCATGCAGTCGGTTCAGGTAAGAGAAGAGGCTCAGATATCACTGTCAGGTGGAATCTGGATTACTGAGCCATTCACACACGGTTAGGGAGAGAACAGTGGCCAGGAACACACAGAAATGTGGAAGACAGTGGACACACACGCTCTCCGTCACACACACACACACACGTACAACAAACACATACACACACACTAAAACCAAAAGAGTGCATGCCAGTGTTTGAGTTTTGTCAAACATTATTTCCTGCTTTCATGTTAAACTTTACTGACGTTTCCAGCATTTACATATTTCGCAACGCAACAAAGGTATATAACCCTTTACCTGCCCAACTAATCCTGCGTATGCAAACTTTCGAATCACATGTTTCCCTGAGGCCAGAATATCAGAAGTTTGCTGTAGTGGCTACACTATGTTTCAATAGCACTGATCACATTGCATCTTCAAGGATCAAACTATTCAATTCAAAGGATCAACCAAATAAACTAACCATTGAAATGATTGAGTTCATTGTCTTATTTGTGTTGCTGCCGTTAACTGCTACAACTCTATATTTATCCTCTTCTCTCAGACAAATGAGAAAAAATATATTATTATTACTGGTGTTGTTGTTGTTGTTGCTGTTTTTATCATTATTGTTGCTAATAATAATAATAATAATAATAATAATAATAATTAACAATACCAAAGTGTGTGCCTTAAATTTAAAGAGCACTGGTGCATTCAAACCTTTACTGAGATGATGAGGAATGGACTGTAAAATAGTAATGACAACTCAGTTCGACCACAGCAGAACAAGTCATCCATACCAGCACCAGTGACCACTCCAGTCAACAATACAAACTTGTGCTAACTGAGACAGGAACAAAGCCCCACACACATGATGTCCAGCATATTAGGAGAACATCTTCTATCCTAGCACTTAATTGAACTGAAGCACTATTCCCTAGCACTATGCTCTTTAAGGTTTCTGCTATGTAGCTTGATTGTTATCCTCTTTTTGTAAGTCGCTTTGGATAAAAGCGTCTGCTAAATACATACATGTAAATGTAAATATGAGGAGGGGTGCTCATGTTTTGGCTAACTGGCAGTATTCAGCGGATAAGTCTGACTTTTTCTTGCACAGGTGTGAAGCAACATGCTATTGTCTAAAGCGATGATACAGCTTTATCCAAAATATTCATACAAAACCAGCTAATTTTACATCAAAACAGACATCTAACATAAGAGCTTTTTGTTCAGTCATGTAAACATTTTCTTTTGAAGACATCTGCATTTAATATTTTGCAGAAGCTTGTTCTGCTGCGAAAATACTATGCTAAATGGTTGAGTAGTGAATTAATTATTAAGATTAAGACTATGAATTTTAGGTCAGAATTTACAAAATGGCGGTTTACTCTCTGTTGCATTTGGAGGGTTTTTAGGCTACTGGGTGCAAAATATTTTCTCCTCAAACGCTGCAATACCAGAGACAAATAAATATCTGAAGGATGTGAGAGCACAACCCATTACCATCAGCATCCTCAGTCAATGCTAATATCTCAAAGATCACACATTAAATCTGTCACCAAACTGTGCGCTGGTTTGTAGCATATTTTGCATAACCAAAATTTAAAATCCAGGCAGTAAAACTGCGACTGATACAGTTGAAGTTTTAATTTAAAGAAATCCTCACATTAATCACACTATAGGCTGCCTTAAGCCAGACAGTAACCTAACTAAAAATGTAGCACGTGACTAAGGCCAGTTTGCCTTTCTGTGGAAAATTAAGTTTTAATTGAAAGAACTGCACACATTATGTGTGTGTGTGTGTGTAGATGATTCACACTAGGTTGCCTGTAGCCAGACAGTAACCTAGCTAAAACACTAAAAGTGACTAAGGCCAGTCTGCCTTTCTGTGTAAAATTAAGTTTTAATTGAAAGAACTCCTCACACTACACACACACGTGTGTGTGTGTGTGTGTAGCTGTATCACACTAGGTGGCCTGTAGCCAGACAGTAACCTAACTAACACTCTGCTAGTGACTAAGGCCAACCTCCAATTTTTGCGTAAAATATTGCCAATTTTTCCCGCTAGGTATGAGTCAGGTTTTGGTAGAGACAAGTTGGGAATGCGGGGGTGGTGTGTATTTCTATGTGTGTGCCTGTGTGTTCATGTGTGTGTGTGTGTGTGTGTGTGTGTGTGTGTAGATGAGACAAAGAGGTAAAAAAGAAAGTCTTTGTCTTCCTGAACACAACAAAATGCCATCCAATGTTCCTTAATCCATCTTAGCACTGAGGACAAATCTGTCAAATTGGCTTGCGAGTGACTGCGGAAAAGCTCTCGGAGCAGTAATGGCACCTGGGAATTCTGGGCTTTCCACTCGAGAAGGAGGAAAAATCAATCAGCCTGGGCTGCTTCACACTCTGACGGATCGGAGCATTTCCAAGGCCCAGACTGCTAGTTATATTTTTACTATTTGGGGCTGGTAAAAACACCCAAACAGAAACCACACACACATACACACACAGCTGCACAGCATAAGTATATACACTAACTAAACTCATACCCTGATTCTCACACACACACACACACACACATGTGTGTGCCGCCTGTTTACTGTTTACCACTCTGTGTTGATGTGATCGGACACAGGGGCTGATGGCACAGGGGATGGGGCTTGTTTGATGTGCGGGGAATGGTGCGCTATGTGTGTGTGTGTGTCTGTGTGTGTAGGGGGGTGAGGTGGGGTGGTCGGTGAAAGGGCGGCAGTGAGCAATGTGACAGTGTGCTTGATTACATTGCACTGGTGAAGCAGTATGTGTGTGTGTGTGTGCGTGTATGTGTGTGCGTGTATGTGTGTGCGTGTGTGTGCATGTGTGTGTGTGCATGTGTGTGTGTGAGGTGATGCAGGGTGGCTGGCGGAGGGGCGGCAGTGAGCAGTGTGCTTGATTACAGACTGGACGGGGGCCTCCTGACCTCTCAGCAGGGCGGCCGACACCTCTGACCCCGGCCCCAGCAGGGCCCGACGCAGGCTCAGTGTCTCCTCCAATAACATGGCAGGATGAAAGGGAATCAGGCCACTGCACAACTTTCTCCTCACACTTCTTCCGTGCACCAGCTCCGAGGGCGAGGGCACACTCGCACCATCTGGACTCATTCAAATGCGTTGGACGTCACACGTTGTGACCGCCATCACAGTAGGACACAGAAGTTATAAATGAACATGTACTACGTAACAATTGAGATGCAGATAATGATAAAAATAGGCTGGTTTTATAAAAACAACCTTCAGAGATTTTATGTGATTGTAACTTGTATGTAATTTATTTTGATAATATTGTACTGTTAGTGAAGCATTGTAGGTTACATGTTTATTAAAAATATTGTTACAGTAGATAATAAAGTTAGCTACCTTATAAAAGATTTTTGAATGACCCCACATTTTTTTTACATTGTGGATTTTATAGTTTAAGGTAGACTCTCAAAATGATGACTATCAGTGTAAAATCATTTCTACGTTGTTAGGCAACCTTTACCCACGGCCCCTATAAAATTACGTCAGTTCGGAAGAGTACACTTTCGACACTCCCGTGTAAGTTTGTATGTAAACAACAGGTCCTCCAGCAGAGTGTTATCTATTTACTAAAGGTCTGGGTCAGGCAATGTTGATTTGGCTATCAATCTTCAGCAACGACAGCAGAGCAACAGTGCTATGTTTCAGGTGTCCTGTGTGCATCAAGCCACTTTGCTGTAGATTGTAAAATTTCATTGGCAACTGGGTTATTTGCAAACTGTTTCACAAAGGTAGGACTTATTGCAGGAGTTATTTTTACTCTGAGGGGTGTGTATATTTTCTATAGTCAAAAATGTGCATTGCAAAGTTGAAATAAAAGGGGGTCTGAGTGTGTGTGTGTGTGTGTTAAGCTGCAGATGGTGAGACAAGCTCTGTTCACAAATCATGTGCTTCAAAACTCTACCTGACCAACCCTTCGAATTCCCCCACTGGCCCATACCCCTGGCAGAGGGGAGATCATTTTAATTTAATAACAGCATGTCTCGCCTCTCCGCCGGCACAGCAGTAAATCACCAGATCACAGGGCAGGCAAGCAAGCGGTGTTACGCACTAAACCTTCCCCCCCAAGACACTTTCCTCTCCCCTTTAACATCACCTGCCTCCCTCCAATCAAAGAGCCCCGAAAATGATCATTCATCTCGGACCTCCCCTCAAGTCTGAAGCTCACTCTCTTTTTCTGAGGGTTTGATGAATGGCACCCTTTTTTTCTAAACTTTAATTGCATGCTCTTTTCATCTTAATTTGATGTTTGTTTCCTGTCGTTTATTTGGCTGAGGCTGTAAGCGGCAAAGCTGTAATTTCAGATCCCAGGAGTTGTCAGGACAGCAGCAGGTGGAATCTGGGTGGTGGCTTATGCCAGCCCTAGAGGACTCACACTCACACACACACACACACACACACACACACACACACACACACACACAC
>JAGFZM010000231.1:0-26055 GCA_017657215.1 Limnothrissa miodon
ACACACACACACACACACACACACACTCACATAGTTGTACACTGTGTGTCCAAGAATAAGAATGGATTCCAGCACAAAATCTATTAAATTCTATTTTGAAAGTGACTAGCTTTCAACATATTCACTACAGATGTCTGCTAACTTTCCAACACACGAACAAGCAATCAAACACAACACACACAAATAAACACACACACACACAGGTAGTATGTGGCTGTGGGCTGTTGAGTGCTGTTTGTTCAGGGGCTGAGTGAAAGTCACTAATAGCAAAGGCCAGTAATTGCTCAGCACTCATTACCAAGGCGCTGGAAGACTCCCAGGCCACAGGGGAGTTCTCACTGCTCACACCTCACTGGCTGCAATGTGCTGTGGGCCAGCACACACACCCCACCCCACCACTAACACACACACACACACATATGCATGCATGCCCAAATTATGTGCGCATGCACACACGCACGCACTAAAAGTCATCTTTCCAACACAAGGCCTACATAGTCATAAGAAAGATGCCTCTCTTTCTAAGACAAACACACACTAATGCACAATCTTTTTTTTGCAATCCTACTTTTCAACTCTCTCTCTCTCTCTCTCTCTCTTTCTCTCTCTGAGAACACTAGGCAGGAAATGTTTACTTTGATCAGGGGGTATGATGTGAAGTGCATCTGAGACTGGACTCTGGACTACAATAAAAGCATGCGCACACAGTGGAGCCTCAACACATTAGAAACAAAACAGCCAAACTAACAGTCAAACCCATGATCATCATCAACACAATCATGACCATCATCATCATCATCATCCACCACAACCGACATCCTCTTTCTACCATTTCTCCTCATCTTTTCTGCACCGGGTGTTTCAACCCAGTAGTGCTTGTAATTGTGTGTGTGGCTATTTTCTCTTCCCTTCCCATGTGTGAGCACAACCATGTGTGCCACATATGGGTGGCATACCAGTATATACAGAGATCACTGCATCACTGCAAGTGTCTGTGTGTGTGTGCATGCGAGTGTGTGTGTGTGTGAGAGAGACAGAGACAGTGTAATCTAGGTCAGTCTAAATAGATTCAGGACCCAATTTAAACAAGCCTCCAGCAGCCTTTGGGACCACATCTGTAGCTTTGAATCAGATTAACTAACTGCTTCCCTGTATTCTCAAACGCTCCATTTTTCACACATGCTCTTTTAACAAAAAAGGTACATACAAACAGATTTTGGTCAGGCATTCTCTGTCCTCCTCTTTCAGACACACACACACACACACACACACACACACATTAAAACAGCAAGGTCATTTGCACCCAGAGCTGTGTGGGTAGTCAGAGCAGGCAAAACATTCATAGACACACTTAAAAACAGCAGGGGCACTTGCACCTTTAGCTGTACGTGTTAGTTAGAGCGAGCAAAAGCTGCAAGAACTGGAGGAAATCCTCTCACATGGGTCCAGCTTCCTGTTCATAGAATGACAGGAAGAACCCTGCCTGGAACACCCGAGGCCTTACAGTATACATGCCCACACACACAAAAGCAAGATGAGCAGGGAATATGTGTTGGTTTGGGTTGCTAAAGGGTCTCTGCAATGAACTAGGCAACTGCAAACAACAGACAGCTCTTAATTGCCTCTATGGTTAACTATGCACCTCTGAATTGAAAATCAAAAACAAAAATTATCTGATCTAGGAGAGGTATTAAGATCTATACCTTCAGTTGGAAATAGACACATGCTCAGAGACACATAATGATTCACCAACTTCCTCGGTCATACAAACACCACACACACAGGACACACCTGGACGTTATCTTCGGACACCTGGATCTCTGCAGAGTAGATGTAGTCCACTAAGCAGCTTAGAGTGAGGCCGTCAACATCGCGAATCTCTACACGCTTGGCTTTGCTCTCGCTCATGTCCCCTTGATACGTACACACACACAAACAGACAGACAGACAGACAGACAGACAGACACACAAGAACAATCATGCATAAACACAAATAATATCATCACATACATATCATACACACTACAATCCATGGATATGCAAGTAAATAGCTTAAAAAAACTGTTATAATACACTCCCCCTACATTTAACCCTTCTTTAACTGGCATCAATGCTTACCTGTAAACATGGCACAGAAGTAAGGACTGCAGGAGGCTAAGACCACCTTATGGGCTGGGACCTCCACCTCCCCTGCCACCAAAAGAACATCACACAGCTGCCTTCTGCTACAAGAGGTAAAAAAACACTGCCATTACGTACCAATTCAAGCAACCATAAAACGTTTCATAAAGCAACTATAAAGGGCTGTCAAGTCTGGAGTCACAGTTACTGTGCTATCAAACCACTATCCTTTACTATTTCGCTGCTTAGAAATACCAGAGTTCATGAGTATTATTCCTACCTGCGCAGTTCGTTCATGAGGCGAAAAGCTTTTCTCATGTGTGCATGGTTGAAGCTACGCACAGCCCCGTCAACCAGATCATCCTCACTGTCAAACGTGGACGCATGATTCGAAAGTTGGCTGAGAGAGTAAAATTAACATAGTTTACAATCATATACAAGGTGTGACAAAACGTCATGTCAGATACTCTTTCACATTATAATTGTATAATGTCAAATGACTGTAGCAGATACTATCTATCTGGCTATGTGATGTGCCAGCCGTATGCAAACAACTTGCTGGACGCAGTAACTTTAACGTTTCTTGCCCACCGCTAACGGTGGTTGCCACTTAGCTGAAAGGCTACGCTTAGCTTGTTAAAGTGGATACATTGTAACTCCACCAGTTGCATGTTGGGGTAGAAAGGTTAGCGTCAGCTATTGTGAACTTTACACTATGGACACGAGTAAATGAAAATGAAAAAGAAAAACACAGACAGAGCTAACGCTAGCTTAACGTTCCACGAGTTAACTTTGGCCAACAGCTAACGGTGGGCTAGACAAGCTTTATAAAGCTAGCCTAAACAGTTAGCTATATGGCGATTCTATATTTAAACTCAGTATGTCGTAGTCATTGTAACATGCAAAAAATATGTTTTTAGATGCCCCATCACTGTCTTAGACAAGTTTGTAAACTAATACTGCTCTTTGAAAACACACACAAGGTAATGATTCTCGTCGACTCACCCACTGCAGTGCATGTTTACTGGGATGGATTCAACGCTTGTGCATGAGTCGTCCGCCGCTGGCTGCGGGCCCGCGTAACATTTCTAACCGTCTTTCTTTTTTCCTCATGAATAGCGTTGCCTCTTCAAACTACCAGAGTCACGTATACTCTACAGACACCCAGTGTAACATATTTAACCTCTACTTTCTAATTCTTGCCGTAGAGTGTAATAGTGACGGGTTAAGCGCACTGTTTTGATAGCGGTGCCTGACTGACTCAACTGACAGAATGACGTTTCCCAGCAGCCATTGCTTTTTTACGCCCCGCCTCTTTCATGAGCGTTGCTTAGTTACGCAGTTGTCTCATGGACCAAGTCTGGAGAAGTCTGCAGTGTGCACAAAGCCAGTCCCAGTTTCATCAGTGAAAATTAATTATATTTTATTTACAGCACAGTAAAATCCATTACCATATAGTCTATTCTTAAGAGATGATGGTTCAGGGCCTTTTTCTGTGATTAGAAACTTTTTGTGAATTAGAAAGTTATATAGCTTTATTGCAATAGGCCAGTAATACTGCATTTGGACCCTCCCAATATGTTTCACTACAGCATATGAGCTAAAACTTTAGGGTGCTAGTTTCATTTAGCATGTCTCTTAGTCTGATAAGAAAAAGGTTTACTAATGTATTTGCTGTTCAACTTACAGGTGGCTACAGTTACAATATCATTCACAAGGTAATCCTTTCATGGTACCTGACCTTGAGTCTTGACCTTTGACCTCCATAAGCAAGTCAACTCATCTTTGAGTCTGTTAAACATTCCCCAAATTCAAACCATGTGACATGTGTTGTCAGTCCAACTGTGGGAATTTCATGGTCACAGTCACCTTTGATCTTTGACCTCTAAAATCAAATAAGTTCAATAGGCCTAAACTTCAATTCTAAATGCAAAGCTTGTTTTTGTGAGCTGTTCCACGACCATGCTGTACAAACTGACGAAACGTTCAGAAATTAATGAATAATAAAGTATTATTAAAGTAAGTTTTGTTTTGTTTTGTTTTTGAAAAACCATAATCACTAACACATATGTAATATATATGTTCTCCTGTAATCATGTGTAGGCCTATATGGAATGTGAATGACTTTATGGAGCCGGTCAACATTATTGACATAAAGGACGGCTTACCTACCTTCAATTACAAAGTAAGTCCATCATGTATCATCTAAAAAACAGGACTGCAAAGGAAAGCAGAATTTATTAAAGGTCTCATTCCATCGTATTTTCATTAATTTTGTGGTGGTCTCTTGTCTAAAATAATGTCATGAGAGTTGGTTTTGACAAAAAATCTGCTGTGGTTGTCTTGTTTCAAGCTATTTTAGTTAGGTGAAAACGAGAGCAGGGATAGCTCGAGAGGATTCTTATGAATATTAATGATATGCAAATGTTTCGCCTCTGATTGGCTAACAACACTGTGACGCTCCCTCTAGTGGGTCTGTCTGCAGGCAGCCTAACGTTTTCTTGAGGGCGGGTTAACTGCATAGCTCATGTTCAAATTGACGTACATTTGTACAGCTTTTCCGATTCGCTCGTTTTTCCCGGCAGTTTTCTATCACAGGCGAATACAGACTACAGGGGTAGGAGAGCATTTTGATGCTGAGCATAGAAGTACAACTTGGGCTGACCTACGGTAATGTAAAAACATCAAATCTTAAACGGTTTATTTTGGAAGGAGACCTTTAAATTAATTTAGTAAAGGCAGTTTTTAGCTTATAAGGCCATCTTGTGGTTAATTGTTGCATGTACATGGAAAAGCACTGTTTACATCCATGTATACTTCTAGGTCTGACTATAACCTGTCCATACTACAGTACTGTGTTAGTAAGCAGTTTAGATAATCTAAAATAAATTACGTATTCAAAATATATTTGTTAGCCAGCTGGTTGACAGTTACACATACAATATTAAATCTCTCTCATAAGACACAAACTAGAAGGAGAAGCTTGTTTACTTTTACTTTTACTTCACTTGCAAATTCAGCTGATTTCACTTCCAGTTTTTAGTTCAAACACTTTACACAATCCATCTTGTATATTATCAAGTATTTAGTATTATTGGTCCCCTATCCGTAAAGCTAAGAGTCTGAGACTGGCCGAGTATGGGGCTTTCCACAAGTACTCCACTATTTTTTTTTCCTTTATTTAAAGGCCTAAATAAAACACCTGCATTTAAAACAATGTGTTTGTATATTAGACCTACCAAATTATTTTGGTAACCTGTTTTTATCTAATCAGTCTTATTGAATTACTCTTTGTTAGTCCTATAAGAATATTTTAAAAATGAAAAACATGAATATCTAATAATAAAAATGTACTGCCATGTGAATGTGACACTAGATCCATATTGCTGTATTTCAATATGGCCAGCAGGGGGGGACAGAGATTGACAGAAGTCTCTGTGAGATCAGTGGTTTCCTTGCAAATAGCCTTTCTTTCATTGATGCAAGAATAGTTTTTAATATGCACTAAGTAGTGTCTGTTCCATTTCTCTTCTTATCCGATTTGGCATATGCATTTATCAGAACCCAGCAGAAGTTTTCATATTTCTGGAGTTCCATTTTGAACCAAATGGTAGGATGTGCTATCCACAGTAACAACCATTAGCTGAACTCACTAAGACCCACTCTATTTACACCAGACCTTAATGCCTTCAGTGGATAAGAATTTTGCAGTGTTTCTTTTCTCCTGTTTGTAGGTAATCCTGTCATGGCTATTTGAGATGGAATAATTTTAACAATGTAATGCCATATACCCTAGTCCATTTCATTCTGCACTGAAGTTTATTGCAGGTTGTAAGTTCTTTATTGTAAGTGTGTTTACCACAGGGAGAGGTATTTGTTTATTGTTGCCCAGTGTAGGAACTAGCCATTTTACTGTAGATAAAGACATAGGCCTGCTGTTGTACAGAGCGAGAAGGATTGTATGAGTTATAGGCATGTGTTCATATATTTAAATAATATTACTGTTGTAAAAAGCATTTGCATTCTCTGTCAAAACAGAAACACCTATTTCACCAAATGTTACTGAGTGTACAGTGTGTACTGTTCAACAGCATGCAACCAAATAAAGTTTTATTATCCAAAGGCCAAAAAAAACACAAATATGCAGTAAATATTTATTAAAAATAACAATTTATTAAAGAATAATAGTAAAGAATAAAGATAAACAGTGTAGAGTAAGAGATATGCGTCACACATTGAAAAGAGAAATAAGCTGGGGTGTGACCATGATATGGCATGATGTCATGAAGAGAGTGTTTTGCGATCACACTCCAAATGTAAACTAAGCGCTCCCAAAGTGAGGTCAGGTTCTGTCCTCTATGAGGATCTGGTTAGAAACATTTTACCATGGTCAAAAGTCCACAGATTTAAACCAATTGAAAATTACGGAATGAGAATAAATCTGCTGTGAATAGCATCCAGTGAATGAACATACTGTAACTAGGCATGAATGATCTGAAACTGGGCCTATGAGGTGTTCACGTTTTACAGTTCCTCTCTGTATTTCTGTCTACTTAAAACATTCCTCTTGTTTTTGGCATCTTAATGATGACTTAGTAAACTCTATGCAGCAGTGTTTGCATTAATGGCAGTATTACTCAGAGCTATTTTCACAAGAAATATTTTGACTAGTGATTTTTCATGAATGTAGTAGATACTGAGCATCTGATTTGTACTTCTGGAGATTACGCAATTAGATTTTCGGGACTGGGAAGAAACAGACCTCACAATACTCCAAATGTACTATCTAAAAATGACATGCATGGATTATGTTTCGATGCATACTTCCTTTATCTGTGCCCATATGTGTTTTTCCACAGTGACTGCATTGTTTGTCAGTGTGTCTATTGAAGTGGTGCATTTAAAACAAAGGTAACTTCCCATCTTTGGGTAATGGCTCTTTCAGCATCTATCACAAATGCAGTTGTACATGTAATTCTGAAAGGAGACAAAAAACAAACTGATTTATGCAGTGAATGTGGTACACAACACACTGATAAATCAACATTTTAAACTTTAAGTTATAAAGGTGTTAATGTTTAATTATACAATATGTTTTGTAATGGGTGATCTAACCTGTTTATATTTTGATGTTAGCAGGCTCATGATTGGGTGTGAAGGATCTGTAACTTAAAGTTGCTCTGAGTTCAAGTGGTCTGTTAAGTCAATGGACATTAAAAGTAGAAGTGGTGATAGTATACGGACTAGGACGAGGATCCTAATCCTCTCTTCATTCAACCGTTAAAGTGAAGGTGCATGTAAAGCTTTCAAGCTTCTTGGGTGAAATCAGACATTTGATCTTGACCTTTGACCAAGTTTGCTTGAGTGCCCAAACAGTTCATGGAGCCTATGCCTAATTATGCAAGTTTTTTTGATCGCTCAAGCAAACTGCGAAATATTGTTAAAAATTGTGCAATATTGTTAATAGCCTTGTGAGTCTGACCTCTGACCTCATTGACTTGTTGCAGCGCTTGATAAATGTCCTTCTCTGCTGATCACACCCACAGGCCAGGAGGTATAAACTCCTAATGTCCCCATTTCCAGTTCGAACTGATGAAGTTTTCTAGATACAGAGTTGAAAGTATTCAAGCTCCAAATGAATCTGGTTGCCTATAACTGAACACTGCGACTACCATGACCTTGATGAATAAGAATCTTCACAGACGTCTTTCAGTTCTGTTAGGAGATTGCCCGAGTAGACTGAATAAAACAGTATGCCTGTTTTTCTTACCACCTACAGTTACTGCAGGCACTAAATTAGTAAAAGCATGTTTTATAGTATATAATTCACAATAACATACAGTAAAGAACACAGAAGAGCAACTTTAAGTACAGACCATTTATTTAGACATGCTTAGCAGATTTAACATAATCAAACATTTTAATTGCATTAGTTTAATTAATAAATCAATTTTGATCAATATAACTGTGGGAAAAAAAAACATAGACTGCACTGAAGTGGTGCATATTTAACAATCAGGGTCTAACCATTATATCTTAACATTCCCTTCTTTAAATTGACCAAAACTATTGAAAGTGACCTATTACAAGGGAATGTAAGGAGGTTAATTACTTAAATATTAAGCATTTTAGTCAATTTTATTATTTACATTTTTGTAAAATTCACATATTTGAATCTTTGAAAACTATGTGAAAACCACATAGTATCTCGGCCAACCAGGATTAACAGGAATAGGGAAAATGTCACTGGTTGCACTGTAAACACTTATCGGAGGCAATTATGTATTGAATGCAGATGCCTGCATTTAACAAGCTCGAATGTTGACTGTGAACGCTCAATCCACAAATCACACATAAAGGTACCACATTTTTTATCTGAAATTCATCTATGTAAAATACATAACATTAGGTGGGAATTATCCACAGTAACACTCATCTACAGGATCTTATCGTCTGCCTTGAACTGTACATACAAAGACAAAAACAAACAAACAAAAAGCACAAATGTGATGGCAGTGTCAATGGAGGAAATAGAAGAACAGCATTGTGCAGTGCTGTTCTGTCAGTGACTCAGTGATTAAATGAGGATTACAGCTTTGCTCAGCGCTGCCTTTCACACATAACTCTGGTAGAAGAGTACATACACTGCTGCAGGGTAAAGAGCTCCGGAAGTAGCAAGTTCCTGTGCACTAATTTTAAATCTTGTGTGTGATGGCTTCTAAGATGACAACCACAACACAGAGAGGTGATACCAAGGTAACCAAGGTAAGCCTACTACGTTTCTTCCCAAAGATGGACACCAGAAGTATCTATTGAACAATATGCAGACATGGGCACTTATCTACAAATGATAGTCTCTACTCTTTCAACCCCAATTGAGTGCATTAAACAAAATTACATAAGCAGACGGCAGACCTTGAATGGCCATTATAAGTGGTACAATGAGTAAAAATGGGAAATGGTTATCAAACTGTGAAGAAATAAATGCACAAGAAACAAATTTCTGGTGCATTCCTGGTTTTATATGTAATCTCTACTTTCTGCATTAGCCACTATCACTAGGATCAACATCTCACCTGCAAACTCAGATGACAACAGTACATTTGAATAACTCTTGAGGATGAACAACTCCTTCCTAATCGGCACTGAAACAACTATAAACCTCACAAAAGACTAAGAACTCTATTGGTGGGGTAAGGGTAAAGTAGACAGAGTAATCTACTATAGGCCTAATGGAAAACCAATATGTTTTAAGTTCACCTAACATAACTAAAATAGTCAACTGCCATGTCAAGGGTGGAAGCTACCAAATTCAGTTCTTTTTTCACATGGGCATTGTTAAGTGTTAAGTTATTTTTAAGTGTTAATGTAATACGTGGCTTTGGTTAGATATCTCAAAATACAACATAAAATAAATACTTGTGCTGACAATCAGCTTCCACTACAGACTGATGATCAGGGTAGACACTGGAAAGATTTTGTGTGCACAAAATTGGCTGCTTAAGCAGTAGATCGAGATTATAATGTCTAAACCTGAAATTGTTTCATTAAAAATGTTGGAAAGGTTATTTAATATCAGTTTATGTTACAAACATTAAATAATATAAAAGATTTTGTTTTCAAGCCATTATTCTTAGTACAAAGATACTGTAAAAAATACTAGCGTAGACTTGCATTTGAAAAAGTGATGGACTTAAAATTGCACTTAATCACAAGCAAAAACTTGCATGAAACTCAACACTAAGCAATAGCCACAAGCTAAACAGCAGTTAAAAAACATCACCAGCTCATTCTCTTTTTTTTCTTGTCTATGGCCTTTTTCTCTCTGAAACTCTGTGCCACACATAAGATCTCTTTAGCCTTTCTGAGCTTCTCCATGGCTGTGGCTAGCAGCACATCTGCCGATGCTTCACCCTGATTCCTGCCTTCTGCTGCCTGCTGGTCTGAAACAGTGTGCAGAAGTTCTTCTGTGTTCTTAATCTCCAAAGTAACTTCACTCTCCAAATCTTTTATGTCGCTTATTGCAGATGTGGCAGAAGCATTGCCCTCTGCCTGTGGCTTTTTCTTGGAAGCAGGTGCATCTGCCAGGAGGTCTCCCAGGGAAGCAGACTTTGCCTTGCACGTGGGTTTCAAAGTAATAAGAGGACGTGGGAACAGGATTTTAGGCTTGTTTCCAATACTGGAAACCATGGCTGTGTCGCATCCAGAGATATCCTTCTCTATGGCAATGGGAGTCCCAGCATCAGTGGAAGGGGCTTGTTCACGGTTGCTCCTGGACTGTGCATTTGGTGGATCAGTCTCATCACTGCTGTCCTCATCAAGTTTCATCTGACTACCCAACAGCACTGCAGCGGTGGTAGTGGATGATGCTGTGGTTGTGCCGACGTCTCCATTCTCCGACTCCTCTGCCGAGTGCTGCCCGCTATCAACAGACTTTTCTTCCTCCAGCATGACCTTGCCAACAGACACATCACAAGGCTCCACAATCTCCCCTGAGACACTTGCGGGCATAACTGCCTCATGCTTGACTGGGGGCTCCGGGGAGATCAAGGGAGTATCTGTTTCCGACTGTGCCTCTGACACAGTCTCAGCTGATTCTGAGATGAGCTCAGATAAATTGCTTTCATTTTCTTTATCATCTTCCTTCTTGGCCTCCCTCAGTTCTTTGCTGTCTTCTGACTTGACAGGGCACTTGACTGGCTTCTTCTTGGGTGGAGCAGGTGGACCCGTGTTCTTTTTTAAAGGCTCTGAGGCTGTCTGCTGTTCTTCCTCTGCCTGTTCTGCTTCTGTGGATTCTTCTGTGAGGGGGCTATCCCACATTACAACTGTTGGCTTCAAGGCATTTTTGGGAAGGAGGTCATCAGCATTTGTAGACTTGTCCTGTTCGTCTTCAACATCCTTAATTTCCTCGATTTTATCTTCAGACTCCTTGTTGTTTTTTATTTCTGTCTCTTCCTTGTCCTTAGCATCCGATTCTCCATCTGAAGTCTCAGTAGCTTCCTCTTCATCCACCAGAGTTGGCTTCTTGTATTTCGATGGAGGCTTGGGGGGTTTGAGATCTTTCTCAGCAGAGGACGAATCAGAGGACAGGTCGTCCTGAGAGCTGCTGGGTTTGCTAGGTGTAGGAGGTGCTCCCGTGTCGACCCCGCTGTCTGAGGTCGTCTCAGCATGGGCATCTTCTTCTGATGATGTGGCAGGTTTGTTCTGCTTGGACGGAGGCATAGGCGGTTTCAGGACCTTCTTCTGGGGGGTGCCTTCTTCGCTCGTGTGTTCATTCTTGGGATCATCACTAGGGACTGTTCCTTCTTTTGGAGTGCTGTCCTCAGTGCTGACATAGACAGTTCCGTTAGACGTGCTGTCGGGGACATCTAAATCCAGTCTTAGAATTCCTTCAGATGATACATTCGCAACCTGAGTCAAATGGAGAATGCCACAGTAAGAACACATAACAATTTGCCCTCAACAGAAGTACAATCAGAAGAAAAAATACAATACTAGAATACATCTATATCTACAATGCCCCATTTCATTATAGCATAGGGTTAGGAATATGGAATATGGAATTGAAAGGAATATGGTTGGTCTTTGTTCAGTGTTGTGTGGTATTATACATTTATCCCATACACTCCAGACTGTAAATTCCCACTAGCCTGGTACTACCAGACACATATTCACTGCATTTCGGTGTGTTCCCAACAAGTCTGTTTCCAACAATGGGTATTGACCTGGATTAAAATATAACTTGATCAGCTGTTCAACAGCAACCACAGTGCTGCTATTCCCAAAACTGACTTGCAAAACACTCGACTTCTTTCAGGCTGCTGCGTCACTGCTCTGACTTGTCTCTTGACTCTTGACTCCTGACATGTTATTTTGTCTGTGTAAAGGCTCACATTTCACGAAGGCACACATTTGATCTGTGCACACCACCTAAGCAGGAAAAGAGGATGTGTCTAATAGCTATTCTAAGCAATAATGGCAAATTAATCTAACCCTGAGATAAACCCTATTGGTCATTGTATTGTATAGAATACAATTACTCTTAGGGTTACTCTTACTTAAAGGTAGGGTCTACGATTTTTGGAGCATGCACTTTTTAACATATTGCTTGAAATACTCTTCAAACTCCCATTGCAACCAATTAATTAAAAGTTTTGACACAAAAATTAAAAGTTTTAGTGGCCTCTAGAACGAACAATCCAGGAAAAACACTATCCAATCATACTGAACGGACCGTTCAGTATGATTGGATTCTGACGCATCTATCAAACTGCAATCTGCTGCTCCCTCCCCCTCTGCGTGTACCCTTCTTCGTGAACAAATCGTTGTACACTGAGGGGAGGTATTTGGTTTGGGGGGGCGGGATGCTTTTTTCAAATCTGTCTCAGAGGCTCAAGTGATTTTCAGAATCGTAGACCCTACCTTAAAGCCTTTCAGTTCCATTTTCAAGAACCATGCCCAGACTTGATGACTGAAAACCTCTGGTTTAGAAAAAGCATGTCTACTAACTTCCTTCATGTGTATTCTGGTTGGAGGTCTCCTCCCGCGGTTTCCTTTGGGTCGACTGCGTGTTACATGCTCTAAAGAGCAGCCTTCTTCAATCTTCACCTTAAGGTTAAGAATGAAATACAAGTTACAGTTAGTGTTCTTTCATCCACTGTTGTGATGGGTTATGTGATGCGGATTTTCAGGATACAGTAAGTGTTACCTCATCAAAGACTTTATTTTTTGCCTTGTTGATGCCATCACTGAGTGCCTTGATCCAAGCCTCCTTCTCTTCTTGGTTTTGGGCCTGAAGTTTTACATCATGGACCTGGAATTGAGGAGATTGTGAGCTTTGGAGAATACCTCAAGCCATGTGTCATAAGGAGGCTTGCAGACGAATCATGTAATTACATTCTACAAAGCATATAGCGGTAATACCTTTTCTTGATTTTTGCCTACCAGGCAATACACAGACACACATGCACGCACACACACACACACACACACACACACACACACATACATGTACACACGTGAAATAATACCATGCTGGGACACTTTCTAACTAGAAAAACTTTGAATGGCTTGTTACAGCTCAGACATAGTGTTACACGGGTGCACACTACGGCTTGAGAATTAAACAGTGACTTTAGAATAAATAAACACCAAGCAGTGCTTTGTGAAAAGGCCGGAAAATTCAGCACAAAAAATAACAAACGGGAACATCCTGTAATGGTTTATCCAAAATGCATGTATTTGGGTCCCATCCAGCTATGGCAGTGATATTTGAACAAACAGCAAATGTTTTTATGATGATGTACAGAAAAATTGAGGCCTCAAAAATGAATGGATCAAAACTAATCAACTACTTCCCCACCTTTGTTTACTCTCCTGATCAGAGCTGTTCAGACAAACAGAGAGTCCAGCACATTTCGGCAGGGAGATAGTTATTCTGAAACAGCCTAGCGCTACTATACATATATAGCACCATATAACCCATTTATTTTCCAAAACAAAAGTACGCCCTGTAAAAAAAAAATGTCGGCAGTGGAATTTGACTCACTCTCCTGGCTGGTCACTGCATTATGGAGAGGAGAGGGGAAAATGTGACAGGCTGGGAGTTGCTGGAGCCGCTTTTAACACACACACACACGCACACACACACACAGGGTTTCAGTGATGACTCTCTAACATCTGCTTGGGTCTGTGCTGTGCCCCATGCCAGAGATATAATTCCATCATCTGTTCACAATACGCAATAGTTCACCACTCTGGCATCTCCCAGCTTTCACTACTCTCAGTGACCTTTCTTCTACTCTGCTTCTGGCTTTACCCCCCTCAATGAGAATAATTTGTCTGGTGGGTACCTACTCACTTTTTTCTGTTTTAATATTTGGGGATTATTTGCAATAAAATAGCTCCGTGTGCCATTAAAAGAACACACCACCATTTTTCAATATTGAATAAGTTCTTCCCTTAACTTAGGCGAGTTGACACAAACCTGTCTCCTCTCAGTGCATGCACAAAGAAGCATTGCACGCTAACTTGCACGGCACACTCACTTTCAGTGTAAATGTTCATTTCTAACTGTAGATAGCTTTTGAAATACCTGTTTGTGTTCACAATTGGGAACTGTATGCCATTGCTGTCTGCAATGTCATACTTCTTTCTCGTAAAACAGAGTGAGATACAGGATTGCGTCCTTCCCAGTTCCTCTTTTGTAGAATATTCCTCATTAAAGGTAGGGTCTACGATTCTGAAAATCACTTGAGCCTCTGAGACAGATTTGAAAAAAGCATCCTGCCCCCACCCCCCCCCCCCCCCCCAAACCAAATACCTCCCCTCAGTGTACAACGATTTGTTCACGAGGAAGGGTACGCGTAGAGGGGAAGGGAGCACCAGATTGCAGTTTGATAGATGCGTCAGAATCCAATCATACTGAACGGTCCGTTCATTATGATTGGATAGTGTTTTTCCTGGATTGTTCGTTCTAGAGGCCACTAAAACCTTTAATTTTTGTGTCAAAACTTTTAATTAATTGGTTGCAATGGGGGTGCGAAGAGTATTTCAAGCAATATGTTAAAAAGTGCATGCTCCAAAAATCGTAGACCCTCCCTTTAAAGGGAAACACAAAACCCCCTTCAACACAACCAGTTTAGCATTGTGACAGACAGCTATCATCAGCATCAGTAGTGATTTTGCCCCTTACTAAGCAGTAAAGAGTAAAGTCTGATTGGTTTTATCTTGATAGAACTGAACAAGTGTAAGTGTAACAGATTTATATTTCACTACAGACAAAATTAATGTTAACCCTTACCTTATTTGCACATTTTGGGGCTCTTATCAATATCAATCTGTTTTTCTTCTTAAAGGGGCCTCCCAACTCATGGCATTTGTCATAGTTTTCCAGGTCCAGCCTCTCTAGGCAAGTCTTCATATCCTGGGTCAAAAAATGCCATAGGTTTTACATTAAAATGTTTTCTTCAGACATTATAAACTAAATACTTGTTTCCCCACTAAATATTTTAACATTAATGTATTTAAATGCAATCCGAGATCAGAACATAAACTTCATAATTCTCTACATTCGGTATTACCTCATTTTCATACACTACAACCTCTGTGTGCTCCAAATGTATGTAGCGGTCCTTATATGTCCCAAAAAGCTTCCCTGATGATTTCTTCACCTTGCCGGCTTTGCCTGATATCTTGACCACTTTCGGCTTGGTTGAGTCCTCTTTTCCTCCCTATAGCATAGAGAGACCATGTAAAAAATAATGAATGTTATTGGACAAATGAGGACCAAGGGTACTCATTGAGATCAATTCACAATTTGACAGCAGAGGTAACTGCTTGTGCACGCATCTAAAAATGCCTAAATATGTTGTTACAGTGTTACTTTGTGGTCACAACATGGTTATAACTCGTTGAGCTCTAACTCTAAAGGGTCTTGGTCTAAAAGGCAAGCACAAACCCAGCAAAGCTGCCTGGCACTAATAAAATCTATGCTTGCATGCTAACTGGAGTCTTTTGTCTTTATATAAGGCAGTCTTGGGCTGTGAAAGCTTTTCCTGCCTTTTTTGAGGGGTGGTCCTATCTAGACCACAGAACTGTATAAGTGCACAGCCTGGGTGGATAGTGAGAACGACAGCTGTGTTTATGTCTCCTTCACGACTACACACCATCAAAATGAATCGTAAAATCATGCCAAAAAACTGTTGCCTGTGTAAACATACCCAATGAAAAAGTAAATTGCTGCACAGTGTTGTGTTCATTAACTCTTTTCATTACAGTGGCAAGTTCTTTTAATCACCACCAAGTCTTCAGTTTGCCATTTTATTGTCATTATCAGTTCTACTAAAATTGTGCAAATCTTTGTCATTACATCTTTCAAAGCAGAATGCAAGTTAGATGCAGACTATTTGGTAGCCTGGCGTGGCCACAGATTTGGAATATCAGGTGTTTTTTCTAACTGCACAGAATATGTTGAAGTGTAAAAGTAGAGTATTGATTTTCTTTTTACAGAAATGATGAGCATAAAAACAGGCTCCAATCAAATTCATTTCCCAGCATGATAAAATGAGGCAAAGGCCAGTGGTGACTTTCTACCTTTGGTGACGGCCATAAATTGCTAATCAGTATGATAATTAGTCCCCATTTATGCCATTTATGCCATCAGCGTACTGTACTAGTTTCATGCAGAACTCCATGCTAATATTGAATAAGTGGACACTGCCGAGGCTAGAGGCAGACAGTATTTTTATGAACAGACCAGGCCCTCAGACTGTGACTGCAGAGGAAAGGAAAGAAGGGACAAAAACAAGATGCACTCTGCAGCCACTATGGCCAGGTACTATCCAGTCAAGCAGACCTGGACTTACAACACATTTTGGCAAGAGAGGGAAGCTCCGATTAGCCCTTTGTTATTCCCATAATGACTAGCGAGAAAAGGGGGGGGGGGGGATTGGAACAGCGAACATAAAACATTAGACACTGTGCCAGAAATGTAGGGTGGGGTGAGAAGCTCTGTATGTCACAGGACAGCACACAGACTTTAGACAGATGGGTGCAATCCACATCGAAGTGGCTCTTAATGTAAAACATGTGTTTCGTCAGTCTCAGGTCGCCTTTAAGGAACTTTATTTTAGTATTCTAGGTGCAGAGTTGGAGACTGAAGCATGTTTTTGTCAAAGCCTTTCAGCTGAACAGTCTCTGTGAAAGGCTATAGCAAATGTAAAATGCTAGCCAGGCAGCCGATATTTTGACAAACCAGATAAGACTATGAACCAATACTATACTTCTATTATAAACATAAATCATATAAACACTCTCAGTGTCCACTGATGAGAGTTCTTGATTAGATTTAGGATTTAGATTTAGGGTTAGGCAACAATGTTATTACAGGCATGTGTTGTGCAAGCTTGAACTTCACATGAACTTGTTTTAATGGCAGTTCATATAAAAAATGAATAAAAATTCCTAATTATAAGTCTTTATTTCAATTGTGAACTAGTCACATTCAGTCCAGTTCTACTTTTATAAAATTATAATCAGCCTCTAGGCTAGTTCTATAGAATTACAATCCCCCTCATAATCAGCTACCCCTGAGTAGTATCTCCTTAGATATGTCTCAGTCATCACACCTAAAGCAATAACCCTAAGACAGGCTATATAGAGTTTGCAGTGGGTATATTTGGGGAGAGGGGAAAAGCCCACACTAGACCACACTGTGAGAGTGGTTGGAAAGATACTTCCCATTTGCGCCTTCCCACAATCGGACTTCTGAAGAAAATAAACCTAGTGTCTCAAAGTTGCAGTGTTTTTTCACTTTGTAATACATTAATAATTATAAACAATAAAACAAGTTTGGGGTGCAAGTTGCCTGCAGGTGGGGTGCATGGTGCAAGTGGCTACAAAATCTTTCGACACAGTCCGATCACTTACAGAGGCCTTTGGTTTAAAACTGACAGTGATCTGTGATTTGCTGATCCCAGCCATCTCTCACCTGCATTCATTGACTACAAATAGTCACTGTAAATATACTTTACTAAAGGCTAAAACATGTTTGTTGCCTTACAGTATGAAAAACAAAAATGTATACAGTATATACTTTTTTTTACTTCTTCTCCCTCCCAACCTGATACTGGATAATGCATGTCAAACATTTTTATTAAACTAAAATGCTTATGTAACAGCAGCATTCATAAAACCAACAATAGTACACAGAACCATCATTTGACATGTTTTGGGATATAGAACACTTCACATTCACCTTGACAAGCACAAGTTGGTTTAACTAATCTGCCTAGTCATCCATAATTCTGCAAATACTGTGCTTGACATTTCTTATCTGCGTCCACAAAATGACAATGGATGTGTCTATAAAAAGAATAGTACTGACTCGTTAACAGCAACTGTTAAGGAACTGCTGAGCAAAAATATTTTGTGGTGCCTCCTAAACCAAACACCCACAGTCAGCAGACACAGAAACCTCTACCGGCCATAAGCGAAAGCTGCAGCCAGAAACAACTCTCTCCATATACACTTTAACCTGAGTATCACTGCAGGCATTTCTGGGAGAGGTGCGGCACATTTATCATGTGTTCTGCATAATGTGCCTTTCAGCATCTGGGATGTGTTGAGGTCCACACAGTTCTGGGCCGACCTTCGACGCCTGAGCTCTACTCTGCAAGGAGTTAAATTCAAATCATCTGCGCTCACATGATCTTGGTTCTATTAGTCTTTTAGGCTGGGAGATGTTATGGCTCTTTGCGCACTCCCACTCTGAGTCTGTGCTGGTCAAAACTCCACCAGGGAGGGAAGAGAATCTCACAAAAGCAGGAGGAGCCTATGAGACTCGGGGAATAAATCCACAGGATTTAAGGCACGCTTCCCCCAAGCCACAAGGGAGGACAATACTGTGAGGGGCTGATTGTTTTGTGCTGGTCTTTGCAAGTCACGGCCCCAAATATGAAAGGGCCAGGCTGGGTATGAATGTTCATACATCACTGTCAGCACCGCTTCTGGGGGGAAAAAATCCATCCTATTCACAAGCTGAAGGGAAATGACCAAGTGGATGGTTCAGATGTCAAAGCATTGCACACTCACTCTCACACATGCCCTTTCTCTTCCTCTCACCCTCCCTCCCTCTCTCTGCCTCTTCGTCTCTCTTGCACACTCACAACTAGGCATTGAGCCATAAAGTGGGTGCCCAATCTAAGTGTTTGCAGCACTGTTCCATGCACAAACAAAACCCACAACTAAACCATCAACTGAACCACACCATGAACTCAACAAGATTTTAGTTCCACAGCAATGATTAATTATTCAATTATTCATTTAATCCATGTTTTACAATACATGTTTATAAAGCAACCTTACTCCTCTCTGGGTTTCAGGAAGTTTACACCAAATACAGGAAGTAAAAAGCAGAAGACAGTAGGCTAATTAATGGAGAAGATCAAGGTGTTTGTTAAACATGTTGAAAAACACCAATAACTATAGGAGTCTCCTCGTGCTCTCGTTACTTTAAGTTTGTATGAAAAATTCAGCTCAAACTCAAAATACAATCAACACATAACTCACAATCAACAATAGCTCTCTTTCGAAAGGTGAAATATTAAACAAACAAACAAAAAACATGTAAACACAAACAAATTGAAGTATGAATGATGGAGAGTGACAACCTTGAAACTATTTAGGCCTACAATCTTCTGCTAAAGCATTTAACCAAAAAGGTCTGCTGCCAATTCCAAGGCTTGACAAGGATGATACCCTCGGATGCAGTGATCGTAGCCTACCTCCTTCATCAGTAAACTGCATCCAGCTGGTTGGGGTGACCGGTTAAAACTTTGGGGCTATTTCAAAGTAAACTCACTTCAAAGTCTGGACCCTACAGAATTCTAAGATAACTATGCGTTTTTGTTTCAATTTGAAAACAATGACAATGATGGCACTCTCCCTAACTTACGAGTGCACAAAAATACCGAAACTAGGGTAGCCTAAAGGAGCAGATGTAGCCAGAAAGCCAGCTTGCTTTACACATTTAACATGGGCCTGATTTACTCTGCAATTCAATTGGTTTATACGACGTCTTCAAAGCCAATTATGAAATCACAATTTTAAAAATGCAAGTTTTCACTAATTTTAAAGACTAGTGACTGGATAGGTAACTGTTTCCAAATTATTCTCATGACATATTTGGATAGTTCATGGAGAGTAATGAAGTTGCACTGACATCAACGAAGCAAGACATCACGCCCAGACCAAGGAGGAATAATACTCACATCTTCCATGATAAAAAAAAAAAAAACTAACGTAAGATCCGTTATGTGTGGACAAAAACACTCGACGACTATTTTATCTTGTGTGGAACGTTCCTAATTCGCTTCCTTTCGGCAACATCCACCTAAAATCCAACATGTCGTGATGATTGAAAAGAGGAACTGATACACATAGATGTTGGTTAGTGCCGCTTCTTCTTAACTCCTTTTCCTCTTTCGGCTATGCTAGACCTAACTTTGAAAAAAAAAGTTTGGTTTCCGGTAAGTCCCCGAAAGCCTCCGCTAGTGTCAGGACTGGAGACAGCAGCATTTCAGCAGAAGAGAATCTTGCATGGGCTGGACCACCTTCAAACTCTTGGAAATAGTTGATGACCATAACGTTTCGTAAAGACTCAAATAAAGTGTTCGTGGTAGTAGCCTATATTTTGTTTAGACACAGGATTACCCACATTTTAATAGCATTTTCTTACAATCAGTCAGATTACCACATTTGAGAATATTGATCAGAAATGTGTGCCGCGTGCGTAATTGTGATCCTAGAAGTGTTTCAGTTGTCAGACCGCACATTCCTAACTGCGATAAATTTGGCGATATTGTCGCCTGTCCACATCAAACTCAGATAAACACCCTCAATGTATTTTGTTTTTTGCATTCGACGATTATAAGCAGCCTGTGGTGTCTCTTGGAGCATTTAACATATGCACCAACCCGCTTTCATTTAACTTAGGTCTGTTGCATCATGCCGTATTAGGAATCAGTCAACTATTTACGGTGATCTGTGCACTAACAAAGTAAATGGCTACCTATAGTCTACAAGGTGATTTCTACCCTAAATGGGATGTCAACAGATTTCCTGGTGGGTGGGGTGAGGTTGCTGCTGTTGTGAGTGAACTGTGAGAAGTGAGAGGGGGCACTTCCTTTTGAAAAGTAGCCTAATGTTGGTGAGGATATCAAGTGAGAATAGCCTGGCGTTGGATTGTGTAGGACAAAGTAGCTATACAGTATTTAGATAAATGAAAGCTTCACAAGTGAACACAATACATGCACAGATTAGGCTACAATACAAATATTTTAATTTCTTTGTCAGTGGCACTAAGCTATTTTAATGGTGAAATCACACATTTTACATTTACATTTTTAAAATGTAACCACATTGACTTTCATAATAAGTAATGTGTTCATAAAATGTTACGTATTCTTATTATATAAATGATGTGTGCTTTAGGCCATTGTGATTTGACCATTAAAATAGCTTAGTGCCACTGACAAAGAAAATCAAGTATTAAGTATATCAAGTATATAATATACAGGTTATGATGTGGCTGAAAAGGCTGAAAATGAGCTGTTGCATGTGTTTTTTTTTTTGTTGTTGTTTTTTTAAAGACTTTCTGCATAGTCCTCTGCACCATGTATCAGCACTGAACCATACATTTGTGGAGGCTAGAATAGGATTTTGTTATGCTGGGGGACATTTCACTGACTGGTGAAGGACGCCACAGCTGTAATACAACCAAACCTTATTATTTTTGTCAGTTAATTATAGAATTTTGTTCGCTGATGATACACATTTTATAATTAAAACATGCAGACAGGGCCTGACAGATTGACAAGAGGAGGCGGCCCACACCCAAAGAGAAGGCTCTCCAACACCCTGCCGTCAAATATACACTTTAGCACCACCCACTGGTAGTTTTCTGTAAGTGGGTAACATTTCAAATTTCTGTTAATGGAAATAACATTGGAAATTCAAGTAATATGACAAGCAGTCACCCTGAGAAGAAGAGCTGTAAAGGAAAATCAAAAACATTCTCAGTGTATTTAAATTACTTTTAATTTGCTGACCCCAAGATCGAATTTAGGATTACAGTCAGGGTTAGAGTCAAGCTTATCCAGTGTGTGTGTGTTTTTGTATGTGTGTTTGGTTGCATTGGACAAAGGGTCACAGCGTCTTCCCACTTCTTGGAGCAGATCATGGATGTATTTCTTACTTTATGAAAATTAGGCATTCATTTCTAACATTCAGTTATACAGCGTTGTTACTTGTAGTACCAATGCCCACATCAAGCCAGCCTCTCCAATAAGCCCTCCAATGTTATAAACAAATGGTAATTACCATTATAGGATGACCATAATCATGCAGCAATAATATAAACATTGAAATGCGAATGATTGTCTTTCCTGCATACATCATTAAAATTGTAGACCCCCTCAAAAGATTCCTAATCATAACCTTAAGCAGGTCTTGGAATGCCAACATGTCTTACTATCCATGTATGGCAAGCACCTCCTGCGTTTTTGATCATCATTGTTTCCACCCTCATTGTTTTTTAAGCTGCCTCTTATCACCAAATCGGGAAGAGGCGCCATTGAGATGCTCGGACAGTCTCTCTCTGGCAGGCACTATAATTGCACTGTCATAAGCTGATGGGCTGTGTGGGCTGGAGAATCAATCAAATGAATGAATCAAATAGGAGGCGCTGTGTGCTGAATGTTTCTGGCAGGCCTGCCTTATATCTAGAGCTCAACTAATACTTGGACTGGAACACAATTTGTCTGTGTAACGTGAGCACTCGTGTGCATGGGTCTGTGTGTGCATGTGAGTTTGTGTATGTGTATGTGAGTATGTTTATGTGTGCATGTGAGTGTGTGTGCATGCAGGGGTGTAGTGGGCATTGGGGAGGGGGTGGGGGGTGGGGTTTCTGGGGCGGAATCCCCCCACATCTTGAAGCAGATAATGGATTATTTCTCACTTTTTCAAAAATAAGCCTTCATTTCTAACATTAGATTTATACAGCATTGTTACCATGGTACCAACATACATTAAGCCAACTTCTCCAATAAATTCTCTAAGGTCATTAAAACATTAAGGATGACCATCATACAATACATAAACATAGGTCATTGAGGTGCATATTTGCAATTAGACCCGCATGACTAAAACAGTACCTCCACCAAAAAAATCCTTACTACACATTGTGTTTGTGCATGGATATCTAATAATAGATTTTTGTTTAGGCACTCCGCAAGAATTTTGCAGATTGTAGCTGGGACATGTCAACACGTCCATCAAACATGAAAGCCATGTTATTCTTCAGTTCTCTGGAAGAAAAGTTTGCAGCTAAGAACACAACACTTCATGTGTGACTAGCCCTTGATTGAAGCCATAGCATTTGGCTGTGTTGTTACACCAAAATGGCAGATCTTCAATTAATTGTGCAGGTGAATGCATGAAGGGTTGAGCTGCCAGGGTGGTTCTATGTTAATGTACTTATCCTGATGTCAGCCATTCAAATGGCTTATTTGGAGCATCTCTTGAAACACTAAAGTCCGGAATGTGAATGCAAAAGTCTGCAAAAAGCGAGTTTTGTGTTATATGCGCCCTTTACAAATATGTTACATTGCAACAGTAAAAAAAATCTGTTCAGAATTTTCAATGCTATTTCCAAATATGGTGTGTAGGTACAACATTGTTTGTAAGACCCTGTATAAATGACACACTAAATTCACCTCTGAACTTGAATTTGTGTTGGTTAACTGTCTTCTGATTATAACAGAATGATGAAGACTATTAAATCTGCATTTCCTGCTGTAGGTGTGTCTGGCTTATCCTATAGCTGGCAGACAGAAGAGTCCCATTTCAAATCTCCATTACAGGCATAAAGCAACTTATGCAAATAAGACAGCAAACAAATGTAGGTGTCTCGGAAATGTGTGATTATTGAGCGTTTTCAGTCGTTTTCCTATTTAGCTGTCTGCTCAAAGCTGATGTGTTTTGTGTGCACGATACAAGCGCTACTTCTGTCACACAATGCATGTGTGAGGAGTCCTTGAGGTGTCAGAAGGAGATCTAATCTCATATTTTGTGATGGTGGTGTCATGCACTCCCCCTTCACACTCAAGCCTTTGACATAAAACAATCTGAAGTCTCTGAGATTGGGTTGTGCACTGATATCATGTATCTCTCCCACTCTTTCTCTCTCTCAATCGCTCCATCTTTCCCTGTTGAGAAAACATGCCCCAGGTGTGTGTTGAATTAGAAGCTGCGGCGAAAATCGAGGAGCTCAGGGTGTCTGAGACAGCTTCAATCGTTGTGTGTGTTTTCTTTTTTTTTAAGCGTTCTGCATGTGTGTTTTAGCCACTTTGTTTGGGTTCCTATGGCGACATCCAAGCAACCACTTTCGTTTCGAGTCTTTTTTCAAGCCAACAGATTTCATCCACATTTCCTCAAAAACCTTTCTCCACTGGCTGTTTGAGGACTAGACAGGGTTGCTAGCAAGTAGAGGACCCTGAGAGAAATACAGTCTTGAAAATGTGGTCCAATCCTGGTTGTGGCCTTGCTTTCTCACTGGGGCAGTGCGGTTATTGCATTCTACCACATTTCAGCATAAAAGAACGGCCATAAGGGGATGCTGTAATTGGTTCACCTTAGGACAGCTGACAATCTGACAGAAAAGGACTCTTTTATTTTCAAAAGTTACTCAATTACACTCATTGATTGACCTTGCACATTGCCTGTTTATTGATTTCTCCTGCAGTGCTGGAGAGTTAATTAACTTGTAGAGAGCCCTGCAGTGCCACTGTGGGCTGGCTGTGTGGCTTCAAAGTGAACTCATCTTTCTGCCATAGAGTGACAGAGTCAAAGAGACTTTGTCTTCATTTAATGTTCTTCAGGGGGAACAAGTCACTGCAACTTACAGTGCATGTTAGATTTAAAAAAAAAAAACTTTGTTCAGTTGATTCAGTCTCAATCTGAAGAAAAACAAATCACGCAAAGTATAAAAAAAACAATGTGATGTCAAAACAAACAATATGGTCAGGGTGACAATCATAAAAGTCCTCTATAGTAATATGATTTTGCAAAAGCTGGTTAATGGTTGCTCTACATGAACAGTAGGTGGCAGCAATACTATGTATTTTACCCTTCCGCATGCTCTTTGTTCAGTTGACTGACAGGCAATGCTACATCATATTCTTTCACCTTGAAGTTCCAATTTGCTTTTTGGGTGTGGGTAGAAAGCATTCCCACAATGAGTATCATTTCCAAAGGTTTTCACAAAAGCCTAAGGGTGAAATATACTGTTACGTCATGTTCAAACTGAGGTAATGATGAAGGAATCACTCACCGTGACAGGGTCAGATACCAAGTTCTGGTCCTATACAGTCAGTATTTTACTATTTCTATTTTACTACTGAATGCAAACAAGTCTGTTATAGGTACAGAGAATTGCCACATATTGAAGTCAGATTCCATGTGTATGTAAGTAGCCAATAACACTGAATGTTGATTTATTTGTTAGTCTAGTTTCTAGTATAGATAAACATGTTCTCTTTTGGAAATTCGGTCTCTGCGTTTATCCCACTGGCATGTGAACTGCAAAAACACATTGAGGTGAAACACACACTAACCGGAAGCAGAGGGCTGCTGGCTACAACAGCACCAGGGGAGTAGTGAGGGGTTGGGTGCCTTGCTCCAGGGCACTTCAGATGTGTCAGGGATCAAACTGCCAACCGTTTGATTGCAAGCCGGCAGTCATACGTTAGGCTGCCCCCTGATTTCTACATCAGATAAGAAGTGGCACGGTGATCTTTTTCAGATGCAGATTTTTGAGCTTCAGTAAATTGCCCTGTTATGTGATCTGTCTCTGGTGGATATTTTCTCATAGAAATGTGGACAGAAAAAGCAAGAGCTTGTGACAAGTTGAAACATGGCATACACTTGCCCAAATCCAGACAAGCTTTTATTTCCTGGAAGTCAGCTTGTTAAGCCTGTAAGTTATTTTCATTAAGTTTACATCAGTTCATTCAAAGAAAGGGGGAAAGATATATCAGAATGCTATGACTAAGCGATGATTCAGAGGCAATGCACATGACCTGATGGGAGGCAAAAGAGATAAAATATATATTTTATGGGAGATATTATATAAAGTTTCATAAGCATGACAAAAGGGTGTAATATATTGAATACCTCAGGGCCTACAACACCAGTCAGAAAAGGCAACTTTAGTCATTTACTCTGACAGAAGATACAGGGAAAATGTTTCTAAAAAGACAATGTTCCAATCATTTGAGGCAATCAAAAAAAGTTCTGTTTGGAATTATACTGTGTGTGTGTGTGTGTGTGTGTGTGTGTGTGTGTGTGTGTGAATGTGTGTGTGTGTGTGTGTGT
>JAGFZM010000231.1:26155-40940 GCA_017657215.1 Limnothrissa miodon
AGAGAGAGAGAGAGAGAGAGAGAGAGAGAGAGAGAGAGAGAGAGCGCAAGTGCGAGAGCGAGCGCAAGTGAATGGGTATTGTGGAACCTGCGTTCCACAGTTGAGAAGTGCGCTGTGTTTATCAGTGTCAGTCAGCCAAGGGCTACATCTGCTGCCGAGAATTTGTCTTTCACGGATCTATTTATCAGTACACTCATGTAACCTTCCCCGCCGGCCTGTCAGGAGATCCACTGTACGTCGCTACGTCAAATCTGGTAACAGTGTCTTTGATGTCCGGATTATCCACATTTGCCAGCCGATATTACCTCCACTTTGAACTGCCACTTTCCGAATCAGGACTCAGCATGCGATCTGCCATTGTCAGCGCAGACACGAAGAGCAGCTGTGCAAAAGATAATCACTTTTAACTTTTTAAGTATTCGAAGCTCGTCTTTTTTATCCAGTGGGTTAATTTAATTGTTTTTGGAAAAACCCAAAGACATGGATCATCTTATGATATGTGTGCCTGGATATTTAGCGTAGAGTGAAAATTAGCGACTTAACACCTCACTGATTTTTGATTTTTTAAATTTATTTTAAGCATAGCCTATTTATCATTAAATGCCATTTTCCCGAAAAGCCAAGACGAGTGCATACACTAGAACAACAACATGTTTTTGTTTTTTACTTGTTTGTTGTCAACTTTTGTTGTCAGTCAAATGTCGCCCTCTCGGAAAGTGTACACGAATCATTGGGCTGTCCGGATTACAGGGGGAAACGATGAGGCAGATAAACTTGCTTCCAAATACGGTTACATGAATCTGGGGCAGGTAAGTCGTTGCCTAAATGAATCGAGTTTGTCAGGTAGCCTATTGTATATGTTAAGTTGTCTATGTGATTAAACGATGATTGTGCGTACTTTGTCCTAGATTGTCATCTATGTTGTGGCATGACAATACGCGCAGAGTAAGCTATACTAAAGTATTTATTTTGTCGTAGGAGTTTTCCAACGGGCCCCAGTTTTATTTAGGATTTTAAGTGGCTCTGATAAATTCACTCCAGATCATACAGTAGCCTAATTGATTAGGTTTTGTTAGAACAGTGGTCTAAAGACCATCTTGAATTTTTGATGAGTAAAAATTCTTAGCTGCGAGGTTGTGGAGGTCATGTGGTCATTTTAAAGTTTTGGTTACCAAGGCAGTAATTGGCTTTCTAATAATGACACCCCCTTAATGTTTAATGTAATGATCTTTTGGCTGAGACGCCCTGTTGTTAATGATGTCAGTCTGGAAGCCATTTCTGATCTTCCCACATGCCAAGACAGCCTTCCCTGTTTGGACTGTAACACCCTCCACTCTTTGCTGAAAGACTAGGAAGCCACAATCCTTCATCATTCATGACTTCAGACTATATTATCATTATCAGACTACAAAAATAAATAGAATAAACAACGTCAATTACACACATGTAAACACAGTTTTTTATTATATTTTATTATATATTCTTAAACAGTGTTTGTCATCTGCATTATGTTACAAAACCACTTTGAATCCATCACATCATTACAGAAAGATATGAGGGGGTTAATTGGAGTGAAACCCCAATAATTAAACTATGCTGAAATGAGAACAAAAACAGCATACATTTTTGCAGTATTGTGGGATAGAGTTAGATTAAATCCTGTTCTGTTTTACACAGATTGGAGGCCTGGAAAATCATTATCACTTCCACCACAGTCGAGTGGTCCGGAGATCCACCTTTGCCACTAAAGGAAGTCACAGTTTTATCCACATGGACCCGAAGGTGAGCAATGTGCTGTATCTAAAGGAACACTACTAGCCTCCGGAAGTCTTGGTGGCCTCTCTAATATCAGAATGTTGTTGTTCATGTCCTCATGATGAAATGCTCAAACCATTGTTTATTATCATGACATGCTGATTTTCTAGAAGCCTCATTTGACAGAGCATCCAAGCATTCAGAGCCAGGCTGTTTCCTGAGCCTGGAAAATTTGGCCCCTGTGCTTAGTTTATCTCGTTTGTACAGCCTAGGTCTCGGGAGTAATAAAACCCAGAGCTGGGGGTCTACAGTAAGTCTGCCATGGAGGTGTCTTGATCATATCATCGCCCCCAGCCATGTGTACAAATGGAGTGGTGCAGTAAATATGCAATGGCCCATTTTATCAGCATGAAGGCAACTCTGAGACACTGAACCTGGTTTGAAGCACTGCTAAACCTTACAAGAGCAAACCTGCCTTTGTTCATATAGGCATTTTAATATTTAACATTTTTGTATGTGCATGTGTTTTTGTGCGAGTTCACATAGATCAGCTAACACCTTACAGGCAAAAAAATTGTTAATAGGCAGAAAGTTGCCTATTCTGCCTCAGTGAGAAATGCTGTATTTTTAGTGTTCCAATGGAAATGCTGGGCAGTGTTTGAAAAATTCCAACACATTTAACATTACAGTCAGTCAGAATACAGATATTTGGAGTGTATTTGGTCATGTTTTAGTCAACAGGAATCACTCACAGTTCAGTAAACTGAACAAAACAGCTGCGGTGATGGGGATGAGATGAAACTGTTTGTTTATTCATTTATTTATTTATTTATGTACTTATTTCTCCACGCCACCAAGGTGACCTCCCCTGATGACAGTGATTTGTGCTCTTCCAGGTCGAGTGGGCCCAACAGCAGGTGGTCAAGTCACGAGTGAAGCGATATGCCAGGAATGACCCCAACTTTGTCCATTTCAATGACCCAAAGTGGTCAAACATGTGGTACATCGTAAGTACTCCCCTTGATCCTGGTTCCCTCTTTCATGTCAGTGCAGTCGAGAATAATAAGTGCTTGGTGGTCCAGAACAATCCAGAACGATGCTACCTGCAGCAGAACGTTCTTCCTGCAGCACCTTGGCATTGCTTCAGCAGTATGAGTTTGCCTCAGTGGAAATACTTTGTAGATTATTATTAATAACATTATTCAAACAGAGCTTATATTTTTAATGATATATTCAATTCTGCTTGCATTGCTTCCCGACACGTATATCAGTGCCACAGTAATTGGGAAAAATGCTTAACATGCAGATTGAACATGAATTGTGCTGACAGAGATTAAACAATTAAATGAGGTGTAGATAAGATGATTTTGTGTACTTATGTGTGAAATTGTCCTGTCCGGGGTTGTTTGAAGATGAGCTTTGAATCTCACTATGTCCACTGATGGATTTAGCACGTATCAAGAGAAAGTGATCAGGAAATGTATTACCTTTGAAATGAGTCAGATATTTGTTTTACCAGTGTTGTAGTTTTGTTGTGCAGTGGGACTTTTAAGACATTGCAGAATGAGAACTTTGTTGTCTCACATTTATCTTCTCACAAGTTTTTGTGCCACAAACATTTGGCTTCAAACTTACAATGCATTAGTTCTTAGATTCCAGATGTTTTAATAGTTTTCATTGTGGCATTCACCTGTATTTCCTTACCTTGGTTTTATAAAAAAATATTTTATAAGACATCCTTTTTGTTATACCAGGCATGACTAATAGTTTTAAACTACATATACAGAATATTTATACAGTACTTTATGATTCAGTTAAATTCCTTTAGTTCAGTTTATATAGTGCTATTTACAATTGTCTCGTTGTGCTTTCCAAACTTTAACAAAAGGCACCCAAGATCAACAGGGCCAAGGTAACACTATTTATACCAACTGATAAAGGGTCAGTATTTAAATATCACTCAAAGTACTTTTCAATAGATGCCTCTCATTCATACATTCACATTCACACATGGTAGCAGATGCTGTACACTTACACCATGTTGGTTTGTTTACAATCCAAAGAATAGCAAGCAGCAATGAGCAATGATCATTTCCTAAGACTGTTCACTGACAAGATAATAAACACATTTTCCTGAGGCTCAAATGTAAGTTATTTTCGTCCTTCACTTTGTGGCGATGAAACACTTGCATAACACACTTACACCAACATGTGGGTTTGTTCGCACACCAAAGAATAGGAACCAGTAATGTGCAATGATAATTTCTCAAGACTTAACCTCACTGACAGGCTAATAAACGCAATTTCCTAAGGCTCATATGTGAGTTTACACTTTCATGTTTTCCCCCCAGACATCTTGCAAAGGCTGTAAATTTGCTGTTGCTTGGCCATTGAATGAGTGAGGTGATCTTTAATTCTCTCCATCAACAGACTACAAAGTGCATAAATAAATATAACAGCATAGAATTTTTCCCAGTGTCCCTTTAAAAAATCTTGTAACTCGTTCATAGTTACAAATGAACTTGTTGTTCATAGTGGTTGTTCATAGTTACAACCATAGACCCCACACACATTAGAATGTATAGTCATTTAAAATAATAACCTTCACATCGGTCACTCTTTCTCCCAGATACATTTAAATAACATGTTGGGTTAGTAGAATGTTTAAAAAATGAAATATAGAAAAGTGCTTATAGACTTAGTTATTCCTGTTCCACATTCATGATACATTTACATTTATGAATGTAGCAGACACTTTTATCCAAAGAAGGATAAACAATCAAGCTACATAGAAGAAACCTTAAAGATTATACCACTAGGAGGCTAAGAGTGCTAGGACAGGAGGCAGTCAGGGACGCCCCTGTTCTGGTTGTGCTTGCGGTATGTGGAAGACTGTATTTGAATTCCATCAGAAGCATGTGGGCCCAGGGAATGTCATGCAATAAATCTTTTATTTTCAGAGCACAAATCTCAGCATCAAAGGCATGCTTATCTGAACTGATTCAGGCCGCAATTGAAAAGAAGCGATCTGGAGTATATTGACTGGATATTGTTGGCTGCCTCCGCTCCCTGTTTTTTTAAAGGATGAGTAAGATCTGTAGCTTATTTCTGAGATGGCGGCTCAAAAAATAGAAAAAGAAACAATACTCTAGCACTTAGCACACCTCTTTACACCACTGAATTGTACACATCCAGACACAGCCGCATCTAGCCATAAACTGAAATGATGGTTGTGTAACCTTGATTTACCTCTTCTTCACCCCCTCAAACTAACAACTGCGTAGGAGGAAAAAAGAGAACTCTTTTTCTTGAAACCACTTTCATTTTAAAAGCCTTCTAATTCTTGTCTCAAATTGGTCAATATTGAACTCTTAAGTTTGGGAGTTCACATGAGGATGCTGTTTTTATTTCTCTCCACACTGAGCTGCTTAAATGTGAATGAAAAAAAAATCTACTTTTGATCAAGCATCTCTGATCAATGTCTTCAGATGGATTAGACCTGATTCTCCCTCAGAAACGAATCCAATGAAAGTGAGGCTGAAGGCAAGGACACAGAGACACATAGACAGACAAACACACACATACATACATACACTCACACACACACTTGCACACACACACACACACACACACACACACACACACAAGTAAAGTATGCTTTCCTTTTTTTTCCTTTTTTATTTTAATTAACAGGTTGATACACTCCAAGTGAGTGACAAGCAGATTGTTCCGGAAGGTCACTGAGCAATAAAGGCGGGAAGGGACTGAATGAGAAAGTACCCTCTCTGTTGCTCTCTTGCCTGCCTGCTCAGGCTGACATTGATGCTGTCCTTCTCATCCATCAGCACTGCACGGAAAAAAGCAGCCGGTGCCGCTCCGAGATGAACATCCTGTCCGCCTGGCAGAGGGGCTACACCGGGAAAAATGTCGTCGTCACCATCCTGGACGACGGGATCGAGAAGAACCACCCGGATCTGGCCCAGAACTATGTAAGTGAGCTTCTCTGGACTCACTGCACACCACATATCCACATGAGGGCTGTGCATCATAGGCCATCCTAGGAGGCTGTGCTGCTGAGGCGAGTCTTGTAGGACATAACCTTGCTGTAAATAAATCTCCTTCCCCAGGCCTGAAGCCCGGGATTACAGTGTGTTATTGCTGGTGCAAGTTTTATTTATCACATCTTGTAGTAGAAACAAAAAATGCAAGATGGCAGAAATGTGTTATGGTTGCAGAGGATACAGGAGGAAGATCTCTCTCTCTTTCTCTCTCTCTCTCTCTGTCTTCTTGTATCTTTGTCTTTCCTTAGGACCAGCTAGCAAGTTATGACGTCAATGGGAATGACCATGATCCTACCCCTCGCTATGATTCCACTAATGAAAACAAGTAAGTATATTTTTCATGAAGAAAGTCATTTCATAGACCGTCATTAGCATCTGAGACAGCTTGATACATGTGAAATTGTTATAATTAAGAAACTAGCTTAATTAGACACCTGCAAGTCTCGTATAGGAAATATCACATCTGGTTTTCAGGAAACAGCGCCTTGTTACAGAAGCAGTAAAGACTGTTACCTAGCATGGGGGCGTTTTAATGAAAGCACAGGGATATTTATTGACAATCTTTGTGTCATGTTGACGTTATGCATTGCGTGTTTACCTCAAGTAACGTGTTTTTTTTTCTCTGTCACCAAACTGATACTTTCACAGATTTGTGTATGACAGAAATCCAATTGATTTTCATGTCTGCTTTTATGTGTTCCCTGTTTGTGTTTTTGTAATTTATCTTTACCAAAAAACAATCTGAGGAGAATGAACCTCAAAACAAAAAGTTTGATATTCACAGTCATGACAGTTGAAGCCAAACAACAGCCTTTGAAGGTGGCGAGAAAATGCAATTCCTTTCTCTCAAAAAGACCTTGCATCTTGCGCAGATGGTTATCACTCGTTTTAATGAAACATTAAAATCAATTTGTGTCTGGTCACTGACTGAATATCACCGTCTCCCCTAAGCTCTGCACCCATATCCCTTAAATACAAACTGAGATATCTGGTGTGAATCCATCAACTGCTGTTCAAGGTCACTGATTGGGTTCTGTAGGGTAAGGAACCAGAAAACTTGATAGTCTCCAACCTAGACTGAATAGTAAACAGTGACCTTTAAGAGCAGGATTAATTGATTGGATTGATTTCCATGAATCAACTATGATGGCCAGATTCATGTCAGTAAAGTATTTGAGGGTTGAGGGTTTAGATTTAGGGTTGGAGGGGGCATTGAGAGTTAAACTACTCACCTTGAACTCTCAAAAAGTTAACTGGCTGATTGGCTGATAGAAGTTGATCGCAGTATTTTACGGGTTCAGCCAGGGCTTATGCGTAGGGATTGTGGGACATTTATAGCATAGCTGTGTGTGTGTGTGTGTGTGAATTTAAACCGGCACTAAGCAACATTCTGTTTTTCTCTCTCACGAGCTCCCTCTAAAGCCTGCTGTATTGCATTGTATTGCACTGCATTCTATTGGAGGCGGTCCACGCTGCTGAACATTGCAAGTGCTGTATCTACCGCTATTGGCCACGGTGGTGCATTCTACACTGTTCGTTCGCCGTGTAATGACTAATTTTAGCATCCTAAACAGTATGAAACGGATTAATTAAATGAAAAATGTTGCATAGTGGGCCTTTAAGCATAGTTGTGTGTGTGTGTGTACTAGTGTAGTGTGTGTGTGTGTGCACGCACGTCTGAAAACGCCTTCGGCCTTAGAGTTTTGAGCAGGTACATCATGTGTGTGTGTGTGCCAGTGGGGTGGTTGGCTCTCCCGAGACAATGTCGTGCTTCAGCACCTGGCCTGAGGTGGGTCTGGCCATTTTAGTATTCTCCCCCACCTTCCAGTCGGTCTCCTCTCATTAGCATATACTACTAATGGAGCCAGTGGGAAGCCAGTCTCTTTATTCACTCTGGCCTGCCTGTGGGGGACTGCCTTGGACCACACATTAGTTTGGAGATAACTAGCCAGGAGCACAGTGGGAGAGCTGGACACCTCTACGCTGGGTTAAAGTGGACGCCTGGGGCACTGGGCTTTATTGTCTATTATCTAGGATTTCATTGTGCTCTTGATTCTCCGTGAGGCCCATGAAAATGACACCGGCTGAATGCATGAATCCACAGCTATGTGAAATATGTGGACATACAGCATGAGCACATGTAAATGAGCTTTTGGTGGAGGGCTGGGTGTGTTAGCTGTCAGGCATGGTGCTCTAAAGTTCTCAATTTGGGGTGGTTGGTCTATTTTTTTAATGGTAGTCGGGTGTGTTTGTTATTCTGTGCTTGTTGTGCATTGCCCTGGATGAGGGCAGGCCAATTCGCAACCGCATATTCGGCGTCTTGTACCACCTTTGACGAACAGCAAGACATCCGCAGACAGACATGGGCAGCTACTTTGAACTTCCCTTTCCTACTGAGCTTCTCCAATGACTGTGAAGCATTTTTAAATTATAACTTTCTGCTTTGCAGTCCCTGCTGCAGTGGACGTCATTCTAAATGTGTTGATTTAGTTAGGCTGATACATTTTATTTCATTAACCAAGATGACTGGCAGCTCTGGTTTCCATGGTGCCAAAATGAAAATGCTATGCGTATTACGCTTAGCAGATGCAGGTGTTGCAAAGTTCCTCTCAGAAAGCTGAAAAGAGTCCATCAAATGAATTCATAATGTTTTAAAAAGTTGTCATAAAAGTAATGTCAATACATATGGAACCATTTTGGCTGATTTTTTTGGTTGTTGTTGTTTTTGGAAACATTTTGTCTCCAACCTTGTTACCCCATATACACTACCATAGTATTTAAGTGGTGATCGTGACTCCAATTCAGCAACAGACCTTGTTTACTTCTAACATTTCAAACAAGCAAACCATTACAAACACCTCCACACTGGCATTCAAAAACTCTTTAAGTTAAATGTGATTAAAACACGTATTACTCCAACCAGTTTTTATAGCTTTACTGAAACCGGTCTTCATTGTATTCTGATGGTTTTTCACCATATCATTCTTACTTGGTAGGAGTAATATTGTTTCTAAAAGAATCCAGTAAAGGCATAGAAAAAAATCTATTTTAGTAAAGTTATAAATCTATCAACTAATTACTCCTTAACCACCACTCCCCTCTTTCCACTCACAGACATGGGACACGGTGTGCTGGCGAAGTGGCAGCTGTGGCCAACAACTCCCACTGCATTGTTGGCATTGCCTACAACGCTCGCATAGGAGGTAGGCACACTCTTTACCCACACAGCATCACTTCTGCTGGATTAACCTTGAGACGCGAGACGCAAAGAGGAGGAGGACGCATTGCTCATTATTCTAGCGCTCTCTGCGAGCATGTCTACATTTCATACGCTCATAAGCATTTAATTCCCACCCACAGAAAGTCTTGAAGCAACAGACCGAGGGGGGCAATGGGGGATGTGTCTTCAGTCTTGAGATGTGGGTGTTCTCATAGTTGTATTGTTCCCGTCGGCAGCTGCTTTCTGAGAAAAATGGTTGTGCAGTGGATGTATTGCCAACGATGACCTAAGTGCTTTTTCTTGACTCTTATGAGCCCTAAATGGCACCTTAAACCGGCACTAAGCAACATTCTGTTTTTCTCTCTCACGAGCTCCCTCTAAATCCCGCTGTATTGCATTGTATTGCACTGCATTCTATTGCTGAACGTTGCAAGTACTGTATCTACCGCTGTTGGCCACGGTGGCGCATTCTACACCGTTCGTTCGCCGTGTAATTACTAATTTTAGCATCCTAAACAGTATGAAACGGATTAATTAAATGAAAAATGTTGCATAGTGGGCCTTTAATAGGTAGCACTGTTTACAAGTCACTACCTTAACCCTAAACCTAACCCCTACCTCTCACCCTAATCCTAGATTTAACCCTAGACGCCTGAAAGATCATTGAACTCTCAAAAATGTTCTTGGAGTGACTCACAAAGGGAGATGTTGCTCTCTGGTTGTGCAGTCTGTCTTGTTTGAAGAAACTGCAAGTAACTTGACTCTGTGACCTTAGGCAAAAAATAACGGACAGGTCAGTTTTTGACCGCTCATGTAATGTGCAGTCACAAAATAACTTTTCTATTTTATATTTTGTTCTTAGAAAATAAAATGAGTGTTTAGAGAGTTTGTATTGGCAGTTTTAGCTAAAAGCAAAGGCTGGACAACATGCCTCTGTTAAAATTGAAAACTGAAACCCTTTTATTTGTGGATTGGAATTGCACTGGTAGGTAAACAAAAAGCCTTAAAATTCAAATTCCTCAAGGCATGAATCCAATTATTTCCCAACTGTATGTTCAAATGAATTGTGACTTCTGTGAGTGGGGTAATTGATTATCCCAAGCTGTTTGGAGTGGTGCACTCAAATAGTTTTTTGTTTGCTTGGAGTTGGTTTGTTTGAATTTCCCTTGGTTGAATAATGCCCAGAAGTACTGATCCAGTTGGTCATGACCAAGATAGTCATATTCTTTGAAAGATTTTGTTGACGAGCTGTAAAAAGCAGGTGAATGGAAGTAATGTATGAGTCACTTACAAAGTCATGCATGTTGAAGTTGATTTACCCCAGCAAACATTGGACCAATAATGTATTATTTTCTCTCCCTTATACTTATAAAATATTCTAGAACAGCACAGCAATGATCAGTGTTTTTCCCTGTTTGTTTATTTTTGAGCAGGAGCTGTTTATCTGTGACGCTTTGCAAATCCCCGCACCTCATTAGGACGGTGACAGATGTTCAGCAGGCATACGGGTTTTAAGTCCTAGGCTAACGGTGAACTGAAACAGGGCGAGAGTCCATGTTATTGAAACCAATTCCCTTAGTGGCTTCATTACGAGGGGCCAACGCTGCCTATTTCAACAAGCATATTTCTCCTCTGGCCTCCACAGCTACCTCACTGCCTGCCATAATTAGCCACATACACATGATTCACTCAACCCTTCTGAAGCCCCCTCATGGGCTTCAGTTGTTTGTGAAGGGCTATTTTGGAACTTGTAAAATCAATTAGCAGTGAAAACCCATCTTGTTAATTCTTAAGGCACGCTAGAGAACCAGTGATCCTTTTCCCTTTCCTTGTTTCACACTGTTTAAAACATAAAAAACAAGAGAAGAAGAAAGCCGGGATAAAACATGGCTACTTGTCGACGGTGGCGAGCGAAAAAATGAATGTAGCCGCATCAGCACTCAGACGTGAACACGGGCACGGACGCAGACGCAAGCCGTGTATCAGAGATAACGCATGAGGACTTGGAGCCGCTGAGCAGAGCTGGTAACTGGTTCAGAGGACTGTATGGCTGCAGGTGTAAATTTCAGTCGCTCTCTCTCTTATCTCTCATTAGCACACTTTCTCTCCAGCTTTAGGAGATTAAATAAACTGCTAACAGCTGCTGCCAAAAATAGACAGGGGGTGGGGTGGGGTTGGGATGGGGGCCTGTGCACCTGCAGGGCCCAAAGTAACTAATCAAATTCATTCTAAAAGATTTGCAAGTCTGTAATTGATGGAAATTGTTCTGCCAAACACACAGTCAGACTTTGTGTACCATGCGTTGTAATTAGTTTTGTGTTTAGAACTTCAAAAAATCTTCCACCCTCCCTCTCTCTCTCTCCCTCGCTCACTCGTTCTCACTCCCTCTCCATCTCTCTGGGAACATGCTCATTAATTAGGAAATGAGAAGGGCAGTAGGGACAGGAAGAAGTGGGGAAACCAGGGGGAGCCGGGCACCTCGGGGCAGTGGGTTGCTCGGACGCAGCCCAAATGCAGTTCTCTGGCGCGGCTCACTCTCTGCGCTCGACGCATATCACTCGAGTGTCCAAAACAAAATCTCTATTCAGCGTCTTTCATAAGTGCCATCTTCGTTTTACGGCCAAAGCTTGGAGAGACAAAGCGGAAAAGGCTGAAAAGAACATGATGAAGAGTGGAAAGCTGTGAAACTTGTGGTTTCTCATTAAAACGCTCGGCATGGCTGCTTTTGTGTTCGACTCTCTGGCACTTTGCTTCCTCGCAGCAGTGGCTGCTTAACAAAGACCCTTGATTACAATTATGCAGTGTTTATAAATGTGGTGAGTTTGTTGGTATGTACGTGTGTGTGCTTGTGTTTGTGTGTGAGAGTGAACGAGAGGGTAAAAGAAAGTGAAATATAAAATGTGTGTGTGAGGGCATGCATGTTTGTGTGCATGTGTGTGTGTGCGTATCTACTGTAATGACTGTGCTGTGTTTGCACTCTCAGGCATTCGGATGCTGGATGGAGATGTAACAGATGTTGTGGAGGCGAAATCTCTGGGCATCCGACCCGATTACATTGACATTTACAGTGCCAGCTGGGGCCCGGACGACGACGGCAAGACGGTGGACGGACCGGGCCCTCTGGCCAAGCAGGCCTTTGAAGTGGGCATTAAAAAGGTCTGCAAATCCTTGCTTTGTGCAGGTTACCCTGTCATTACGGCTGTCCAAGGCAAGCTGCAGTCATTTGAACATAAGACGGTTCATTTGGGGGTCACCGTGGCATCAAAGCCTTGCGTGGCTGGAACGGGGGCAAGGTTTTAGCTTACCTTCACGATTGTACTCAACCTAAAGCCCCCTGCTGCCAAGGGGAAGACACACAAAGAATTTAATATATCCTCAGCCCGTGTTGAATCCCCCCAGTAGAGTAGAGAATGGGAAGACGGACATGAGTTCCCATTCAGCACTGATTGATGTCAGCCAACAGCTAAGACCATAGTAAATTACTACAGATCGTTAAAATACACATGATTGTGAAATTTGAGGATTTGATGCATTCAGCTGTAGTGATTACATTAAATCTAGCCATAACACTAAAATTGCTTTGATCATTTTTCTCTTCTCTTCTCTTTACTTCTCTATTGTATCTCTTTTCTTCTCCTCTGCTCTCCTCTTTTCTTCTCTTCACCCTCCCCACACAGGGCCGCAAAGGGCTTGGCTCCATCTTTGTGTGGGCATCAGGGAACGGCGGCAGGCAGGGTGACCACTGCTCATGCGACGGCTATACCAACAGCATCTACACCATCTCCGTCAGCAGCACCACAGAGAGCGGCAACAAGCCCTGGTACCTGGAGGTGTGCTCCTCCACCCTGGCCACCACCTACAGCAGCGGCGAGTTCTACGACCGGAAAATAGTTAAGAGACCTTTTTCATTGCATTTCTTCCAAAATATAAGCGGCAACAAGCTTAAGCTGGTATGAGCTGCACCATGTATAAAAGGACAGTGTCAGTACAGTACACAGTGGTTCTACACCCAGTAATATTAGTACCTCATGAATAAGCAGTTATAGCCCATGAATAAGTCAAGTAGTACCTCGTGAATAAGCAGTTATAGCTCATGAATAAGTCTGGATATAGCAGTGAGTGCTGGGAATATATTATCAGTTATACCTGAGAATAAGGCAAGTCGGGATGCAGTATGCCTGCATTGATTCTGCTGTGGTAGAGTAGCACCACTCTGTTGATTCCTGTACCAAACATTGTGAAAATGTGAGACTTACGAATGTGATTCCCTGTTGGCATTGTTCTCAATCACAGAAAAACATGTGGTAGCTATGCTATGCCATTTTATGTACAGTACAGTAATCACATAATACTGTATGTAAGCTAATAATTATTTTCATATAATTAACATTTTATTAATCAGGACAGAGGGGGTTGTTTGTAACTATTTAACACATCTAACTTCTGATGATCCATCTCTCTTTCTCTATGGAATGAATTTAATCTCTGCAAACCAGTCTTACCTTCTCTCCCCAAACCCCCCAGAAAACATCCGTCCCAGATAAATACATCCGCCGTCCAAAATCCTGCGCCCACTTGTGCTTGCATGTAAGGAGGACGTGTTCTGTTACAAGTAACATAATCACACAAACACATGAAGACAAGCTGGAGAGAAGACAAGCCTCTGTCTCTGCGTTCTTGCGATCGTATCTCTCCTCTTCTTCTTTTACTCCCAGCCAATCACACTCACCCAGGCGTTGACAGGCCAGTCTTGTCTCGCACCATCCGTGGCACGTCCTTTTTGTGTTTAATGTCTTTTGGCGCTGCCATGTCTCCTGCCATTATCTCTGAAGCCTGCGCTCTTCACTTTGTGCAGCAAACTGATAGTCTCGCTCAACACTGGAATCATGACAATATAAATATCATTGATGTAGTTCAGATGTTCCGTTTGTTTTGTTTCTCTTATTAAATATACACACTGGTGTGGGACAGCAAAAAAAAAAGGCAGTGTTGTTCAATAACAATATTTATCCTGGCTTGCTTTTGAACACAGCATGTCTGGGAGGAGGAAACGAATAACACTGTTGCATGCGAAGTGTGATTTCTGTAGCAAAGCCCCAGCCTGCAGTCATACATGATCCATCAAACATTTTCATTATGGCAACCTGCTGGTTTTCTCATCCCGTCTGTAGTCAGTGGGTGTGGGTAGCACTAGTTGGTGACATAGAGGCTTGTTTTGATATAAATCCTGTTGGCCTCAACAAACCCTAAGGCCTAAACCCGTAAAGCCTTAAATAGCACGAATCAGTCATGCCAGTCAAGCCAGTCATGAATTTGAATCATGCTATGCTATAGTCAAGGCTTAGGGGTAACACTAGGATTCAGTCATGGTCTCAAGGTGAGAGCAGTCCAGATCTCTGCGGTTCAGGCTTGGCAGTGCTAAGTCGGTGTAGGCAGTATTTTCTCTGACATTATGGACTTGTACCTCTATGATGGGCTATAGCGGGCACCCCACTTCCTACACACACACACACACAAACACACACACACACACATAGACACACACACACACACACCACCCTCTGGGCGGGTGTCATCAGTCACAGGTTGCACTCTGACATTCACTGCTTGCGGTTGCGCTCCATCTCTCTGGGTGTCCTGCTTTAGCCGGGAAGGGCAAAAAGGAAAATATTTACGTTCAAGTCACTGAACACTGCCGATTTACTGGGGAGCCGCAGAGCTTATGACCCACCCAGAGCATGCACGCACA
>JAGFZM010000231.1:48084-145233 GCA_017657215.1 Limnothrissa miodon
TCTCTCTCTCTCTCTCTCTCTGTCTCTCTATATCCGTCTCTCATCAACATTCCCAGACTACTAGGTGTTACGCTGTGAGCTGAGCCCTTTGCTGTGTTTTGCTGTGCTGTGTTTGCAGGTACATCCGTGCCGAGCAGAAGCTCAACGCCACCATCACCAGCACCGGTTGCAGCGGGCTGCCCGACCAGCACGTGGCGTACCTGGAGCATGTGGTGGTGCGTGCGCTGATCGTGCACCCGCGCCGCGGAGACCTTGAGATCAGCCTCGTCTCCCCGTCCGGCACGCGCTCCCAGCTGCTTGCCAAGAGGTAAGCTCTAGCCCACGTGCAATTGGCACTTAAAGTGGCACTAGCCGGCACTGGCATCTCGTCTGTACTATGCCCACGTGCCCTGCCAGATTTATCTGAAAAAAAATAAATAATTGCGCAGAATGAATTCTGATGTGTTCGTTGCGGCGCAGTACACTTTGTGCAATGCAATAAACAGCAACTTCATTTGGGATTCCCGAACAGACGCACCTGGATGAGAATAAACATGCCCTGATATGAATAGTGGCATTTAATTTGAGCCCAAACACAAGTGGAGAAGCTAAATAAATGATGGCGTCCCCAAAGCCCGACCCCTCCGCTCTCTTTGGCAGGGGATGAAAATAAGCATTAAAAGGTAGCTTGTGCATATCCAGGGGCTCAAGGCTTGATCCTCAGAATTCTGTCAAGCATGAAGCACACACTGCTGTCACTCACCGAAAGTTTGATGTCTTTGGTCTCCTGACATCTCCTCTCTCTGCAACCCCCCTAAACACACACACACATATGCACACACACACACACACACACACACACACACACACACTCACACACACCCCTTCCACCCTCTGGTGGCTACTCTTCACAAGGTTTGGTATTCTCCGTGCGCTGCAGTTATGGGAACTGAGGCTTTCTGATTGTTCTCGGAGCCTCATGAATAAAACAAAGGGGCGATTTGGAGTCTCGGATAGATCTCCTGGTTTATTTTTGTGTCGAGGGAAATCTGCCGCCAACATCAAATGTAAGTGGCGGAAAAAATGGAGTGCCACCACCTTTGTGTTTCAGGGCGGCTTTAATGACTAGTCGGACTGAAATCACCGTGTCATTATCCATGGAAGCCTCAGTGTCCTCTGTGGAGGGTTTTTTTGTTTATGACTTCATCCCTGCAGAGTGAGTACTTTAGAGTATCAGCGCTACTCTCTCCGCTTCCATATGCAGACTAAAGCAGCCCATACAGATGCAGCACTTTGCCGCATGTGGCTCCACAAAAGACCTGCTCAGACCACGAGGAGCAATGATTCACTGAACGTCTTGGACCTGCACGCTGTTGCGTCTCGCTCCATGTTCACCAGACAGAGCCAACAGCTTATTTCGCTCCCCTACGAATGGGTTGATGGCTGTCCAGGAAAACATTTGCCTTGAGTTAGTGCGGAGAGACTGGCATTTGGAGTTGCAGTTTGCATTGCAGCCGTTTACCCCCGATGCCCTGGACTGATATTTCTGCCACTGCATTTTCTCCCCTGTGAGCTTGGGTTGGTGCAGAGGAGACTGTAGAAATCAACAGGGTCCCAAGCACATAGTGTGCGTGTGTGTGTATGTATGTGTGTGTGTGAGTGTGTGTGTGTGTGTGTGTGTTAGGGTGTGTCTATGCTCTGACACATGCACAAGGCATCACACAGAGCTCATTTTGAGAACAGGCAACGTGCCAAACCTGAGATGTTGGCTAGTGTGTGTTGATTATCCTTCCCTTACAGCAAGGGAGAAAAGTTCTTTTTTTCCCTCTAATCTAACTGAAAGGAGTTCAAAGGACGGGCTCGCACCGGCGTAACACAAAAGAGCCTCCGAGCTCATCTACTGTACATTCACCCAGCATGAGGTGCTGGAACAGACGAGGAGAAAGCCTTGGATGTCCACGCCGGTTCATCAGTTGAACAGGTAGTAGGAGCAAAAAGGGAGAAAAATTAGCTGAATGCCCTGAACAATCCAACACAAATGGCATCAATGCAAATCACCCTTCCAGACACAGAGCATTATCTGCATTCAGTTCGATTGTGTGGATGTTTATCACGTTGAGGCTTGTCCTTTTTAATTTGCTCTCCGTCCGGGCCTGTTCGGCGGTGACACAGACCGATGACACAGACTTTGCTAGAGTTAACTTTGTGGGCAGAAAGGTAATTTTGCTGAGGCACACCGATGTCTGTGTTTAGTTTTTTCTGCTCTACCTTGATTTTTTTGTGCTGGCAAAGAATACAGCTGAGGATCTTGGCATGCAAATGATTGCCACTTTTTTTCGATAATAAAGATTGCAATCTAAAAGATTATTAACCTGAGACTCCAATGAGGGTCCAATTTCCCTGCATTGTCCCTCAATATTCTATAGTTGAGAAATACGATGCCATTAAACTTTTTTTCCCTCACTTTTCTTGGAGACTGTAAAGGATAAAACTGGCTTATTTCTTCTGAGTGCTGAATTAAAAATTTAGTTACTGGCACAGTGCGGCGGCTTTGACACAAGATGGAAACCATCCCGGCAAATTAAATTAAGCTTTGCGAAAGCATTCCTCTCTCTCTCTCTCTCTCTCTCTCTCTCTCTCTCATCCAAGGTCTCTCCTTGTTTTCTGTCCCCTCTTCTGCTCTCCCGACACGCTGCCGATCCCAGGCTGTTTGACAACTCCAACGAGGGCTTCAGGAACTGGGAGTTCATGACCGTGCATTGCTGGGGGGAGCGAGCCGAGGGCCAGTGGACCCTGGAGATCACCGACTCGCCCTCGCAGCTCCGCAGCCCCGAGGTCATGGGTGAGCACCAGTCATTATTCTCCACTCTTCCCCTCTATCTGCCATCTTTGCCTTACTCACCCTTATGGTTGGGGAGAGGTGAAACTGTCCCCATAATTAGCAGCTAGCGGTATTGTTTCACCCAAGAGACCCTGATAAGAAAGGGCCATTTCTGAGGCAAACTGAAGTGTTGAATTTCCAATTGTTCTCTGACTTTATTACTAATACTTTTTCAATTCTGTGGCACAGTCATGTAAGTAAATACGCAATTACGTAACAAAACACAAATTCGTCTTGACATCTCTCACTAGAACTATGTACAGCCATCTGTGACTGATTCTGATTCTCACTGGCTATCAAATTTACAAAGTCAGAGTCAGGCAATTTCAGCATTTATTTGCCATGCTTTATTCACTAAATGCACGTCTCAATTGCGCCATCCATACACATACACATGCACACATACAGATGCCAAGTAATTTATACAGAAAAATATTTTATCTGTTTGCCTAAAACATTGCATTTGAGACAGACTTAATCATACTTGAATCAGATAACATTTGTAGCTGTGTATGTTGTATGTTCCTCACATATAAACCATAGGCCTTAATCGAATTAATTAATTAAATTGATAAATGATTTAATTAAAATGTTCTCATTTTATTAAGCAGGCAAACTCAAAGAATGGACCCTGATCCTGTACGGCACTGCAGAAAATCCATACCACTCTCACGGTTCCCATCATTCCCGCTCTCGCATGCTGGAAATTCCAAGTCCTGGCAAAGACTTGTCGAGCCCGGAGCCATCGCTGGTGACCCCGGAGCAGGAAGAGGAAGAGGAGGAGGAGTATAACGGTATGATTCATTCCACCTGGCCAGCTGGGGCTTTCATCAGCCTGGCTCACGTTTCCTGTTATCTTGGCCTGCCTAAAAGGCTTCATCTATCTCTCTATTCCTTTTCCAATCTCATCTCTTTTCTCCTTTCTCCTCTTCTTACCTTTCTTCTTCTCCCCTCTCTTCCTCTCTTCCCTCTCTGCTCACCTGACCTCACATCACCCCTCCATCCCTCCTCCCTTTTCCTCTCCTTTCCTTTCCCTTTCCTTCTCCCTTTCTCTGTTCACCTTTCCTTCCCCTCCCTTCCTCTCCTTTCCTTCTCTCTCTTCTCCTCTCATCTCCTCCCCTTTCCACCCCCCTGCCCCCCCTTCTCTCCTCCTCCAGGCCCCTGTCACAGTGAGTGTGGAGATCAGGGCTGTGATGGGCCAGATGCTGATCACTGTCTGAACTGCATCCACTTCAGCCTGGGCAACCTCAAGACGGAAAGGTAAGAGAAGTCTGTTCTCGCTTCATTTGTCATCCAGACAGCAGCGGTGGACTCCCAAAACTCCTCTCTGCTCCTTTCACTCTGCTCCGGCTGAAATCCGCCGGTTTCCATCACAAACGGCATCCAGTGATGAAAATGAAGGCTTTTGATGAACCTGTGCTCATTCTCCCTGATGGGAGTGAATAGATAGACGTAGCCATTCTTTTAGACAAAGTTTTGAGCATCATGAAATATCAGTTGTCTGTGTGTGTGTGTGTGTGTGTGTGTGTGTGTGTCTGTGTCTGTATGTGTGTTTTTCCTCACCCCGTGCTTGGCGCAGGACCTGTGTGAGCCACTGTCCCCTGGGCTTCTTTGAGGATGCTGGCGCCCGGAGGTGCCGGCGCTGCCACCGCGGCTGCGAGACGTGCATGGGCCGCGCGCCCAACCAGTGCCTCTCCTGCCGCAGGGGCCTGTTTTTGTACGCCGCCGAAAACACCTGCCTGGAGTCCTGCCCCGAGAGCCTCTATGCGGACGACGGTGAGCCTCTCTCTCTCTCTCTCTCTCTCTCTCTCTCTCGTCGGGACGCAGAGGCACGGGGACACAAAGACAAAGAGCACGTTCTCATGCGGCGCCACTGCCGCCCATCCAGCTCTATACCGCTCGTCCAAGAGGGGAATTGTTTGCTCATATATATTTGTTTACAGCCCTTGTGTATTCATCAGCCAGACAAACAACAACAGTAAACGCCAACATTTTAAATTCCCACCATCTGTAGTGAAGGGAGTGGGCCAGAGAGGCATAATCTCCTCTCCTCAGACACATCTGGCAACCGCTTATTTAGTGCGGGAGTTTTGCATATGAATGTGTGAAATGACAAGGGCTGGGGAGAAGACCCATTTTGCAAAAGTTTTCCCAGACAGATGTTTGGCCAAGAGGGTAGCTCTCACGCACTGTAAATCAGCCCGAGCGCTGCTCATTATTCAGGGCCGCTGCTGAAATCCATATGTAAACCTATAACCTGTGTCTCTCATCTAATCCAATATTCTCTGCTTTTCTTTCTCTCTTTCGTTCTCTCTCTTGCTCTTACTCTCTCTTTCTCTCTCTCTCTCTCTCTCGCTCTCTCTTTCCATCTCAATCCCTTTCTCCCGCTCCCTCTCTCTCTTTCTCTGTTTGATGTAGTCCAGAGGCAGTGTCTCAGATGCAATGAAAACTGCATGAAATGTCTGCGCGACGCCGATAGGTGCACCGCCTGCACCGAAGGCTTCAGGTAAACAGACCAGGTGATCATTAGTCTGTCGTGTTGATTCAGTTGCCGCGGCTGGCATGCAAAGCTCACCGGGCGTGTGTCAGCGGGTAGGGTGGGGTGAGGTGGGGTAAGGTATGGTGTGGGTATAATCTGACGGCTTGTCACGGAGGCGGACAAGCCACACCATGGGCTTCGCAGTCTCACGCCACAAAGTTAGTTTAACTTTGAAGAGAGGCGGATGTTTTTCACAGAGGTGAAACTCTGCAGAAGCTTTTTTTTTTTACAAGATAAGGTTTGGAAGGCAGCAAATACACAGGAGGGCACGAGACTTTGTGAAATGTCTTCAAAGTGTAAGGAATGAAAGGGAATCACATCCCTGGTTTTGGCTGTGGTGTCTTCCTCGCAACCATTGCTTTAACCTTGACCATTGACCAGACCCCAGGAGCCACTGATGTGTGTTAAAGTGGCCCAGACAGATGGCCATTTTACGGTCCTGACCCACATCCTCTGCATCTCCTGTTGAAAGGAACAGAGGGGAAGCAGAGATGTGGTCAGGAGACTCACATCTGGGGATCTTTATGCATGGATATGCCTTCTCCTCCCTTGGCTGCCAGTGTCTTCCACCTGAAAGCTGTTTGTCGTTATCTGTTCTTAGACTACACAAAGAGCACCATTTGATACTGACATCTGTGGACCGTGTGGACAGGTCAAGCTGACAGTATCCAGTGCTGTATTTTGCTCGTGTGTTGTTTGATCAAGTGGGCAAAGTATATGTTTTTTTGCTTGTTTCACAAGTCACTCTAACTGAGTGGGTGAGTATTGCTTCACTTAGGCAGTGTGTTGCGGAGCGGACTCGTGTGCCTGCTGGAGTTTGTTTATGTCATGGCATGTTTGTCTTCCTCTTTAGCTTGGCAGGGATGACCTGCGTGCCCGACTGTGCCAATGGAACATTCTTTCACCTGGAGGAAATGAAATGCAGCCCCTGCCACCTCTCTTGTACCACCTGCACTGGTCAGTGTTGCCAACGGTTGGCCTTCCTTCTCTTTTCCCCTCTCTCTCTCTCTCTCTATCTCTCTCTCGCTCTCTCTCTCTCTCCCTCCCATGAGTATTCCATTGTGCTTAACAACTGCAGTCTGCCTAGTACATCTTTGTTTGTCCGGTAAATTTCCTGAGTCATGGCGCCACAAAACACTGTGTCAGAGGTCCTGAGCTTGCATGTAGGGAACACGCACGGGTCGATACTCTGCTTTCAATCTGACACTCACCGACTTCTGGTTGGATCTGGTCCCTTTACACCATTATGAGATAAGATTTTCAATGCAACATGTTTTTCTACTCCCTCCTAGAGTGGGGAGGTGTCATGGATGACAGTATCTCTCCCTGGTGATCCATAGTGCAATAAACCTGCTGAGTTTTTTTTTATCCCCTTTTTGTTAGCTTGTCTAATCAAGACACTTTTCCCAAGAGGTTTTTTGGCAATAAGTGCAGCAGGTCACTATTTGTTGCCAGCGCACTTGCATCAAGCTCTGCTGATTATATTGAGTGGGATAGGTCAACAGATTAAAGTCCAATATATGCGTGCCATATTGTGTGTGTGGGTGTGTGTATGTGTGTGTGTGTATGTGTGTGTGTGTGTGCATGAGCGTGCATGTGTAGAGATGGATGCTGCTTGCCGCGCAGCTTAATTAGTCCATCTATCGTGGCCGCCTCTGCCACCTGCAACGGCAAGGCTGACGGAGGAGGGGAGGGCGGTGGAGGCAGAGGGCACGTAACTATAGCTGTCACACGGGTGCACTTGCCACTGCTTCTTGTTTATGCTTCCAGGGCCGGGAAAGGAGGAGTGCATCAGGTGTGCCTCAGACTTCCTACAGCAGGACTGGATGTGCGTCCCGCACTGCAGTCCGGGCTACTACGAGATAGAGGCCGGCGGATCCCATCACAAGATGTGCCGCAAGTGAGTAAAGAAACCCAATCGGGATGGGAAACCTGTGGGTTTTAATGTAAGTTTCCATCCTCAACACGAATGCAGTGACCTGTGAAAGTCGTTTTGTCGGTTGCATGAGAAAAACCCTTCTGTATTCATAACTTGGTCAAAAGTGGAAAATTCTATTTCACTGATCCACTGATATTAAAGTGTCTAGATGCCCATGAAGATGGCCAAAATGAGGTATTTTGTCGAATGTATGCACGTGTGATATTCAGATGTCATCGCTGTGGTGTTATTCAGTTCTTTTCTTTTCCTGGATTGTTTGGTTTGGTTTGGGAGCATTTCCATAATTGTCTATATATCAGTCCCCTGGGGCCATAACAACCAACCAAAGTGACAGTGGGATAAATCTCTCACCTTCCCCCTCCACCCAACAATTGATGGTCCCATCAGAGCACTTGAGAGGCCAGTAATGGCTAAGAAAAAGGGCAGCGCAATGCAGGAGGCTGGTGTTGACACATGCTTTTTTTTCCTAAATCAAACCCTTGGTTTATGAGAGCCGTCAAAAGCAAATGGAAGCTTTTAAAGAAGGTCATGCTCTGCGATTGCACACCATCCTTGATGCCTCTCTCCAGGAAATGAATGTGGATTTTTCTCCCAGGTCACCAGGCAAACACAATAATACAAGACGACGGCTGTAAAATATCTGTAAGAGCAATAACCCAAGAGACCTGCAAGCTGATGCCGACAAACGGTCCACCCCGGTGGAGCATTCCTTATGGTGACAGAAAGGCTTTCTTTGCATAAGAATATAAACGAGTTACTTGAAAACAACTTAAAAAAAATGATGCAGCAAAGCCAACAGTCTGTTTTTGAGATAAACATCCCAAAAGCACGCCTGTGGTCTTTTTCTAGGAATGGACATGAACCCACTAAGGACTGTTGATCATTGTGCGTGTGTGTGTGTGTGTGGGGGGGGGGGCAATCAGTGCTTTTTGTTATTCTCAGAATCTGTTCTTCGGCTTTTCAATCTTGCATTGTGCTTTATTCGGGACATTAAACTGTGTTACACTTTCAAAGTGGTTTGCGTAGCCTTGGGGATAGCTTTCAGAGTTGTGTTTAAAAAGTCACAAAGAATACTTAATAGGTTATACAACGATAAGACTAGACATAATGCTGGATGTCACAGTTCTCCTTTTGGCAACTTTGAAAAATTAATTTGAAGAGAGGTGCTCAGAGATGACCTAAATCCCACAGGATGGCTTGTTTTCCATGTTTCCCTTTCCGCATGGATGGATGGAGAGGGATATCTCTCTCCATGCTTAGTCACCCCGCTGGTTGACCTAGTACCCCTCTTTGCTTCCCCCCTCAGATGGCTATCGACTCATAAATATTAATGTCATGATGCTCGGATATTTGTTTGAATCAGTTGGTTGCTGCTGGGAGGCGGAAAAAAGTTTCACTCCATAAGAGTTTTTTCTGCCTCCTCTTATTCTTATCCTTTTTTGGCATCGAATTGTTTTTGTCAAATTTTCAATCTTGCCACCTGTCTTGCTCATTCTTGCTACCTGTTGTTTCTCTAGATGTGAAGAGAACTGCGTGAGTTGCGAGGGCCCGGGGCTGACATGCACCAGGTGCAAAGATGGCTTCAACCTTACCAGCAGGACCTGCATTGTCAACGCAACCTGTAACAACGGTGAGTAGAGGAGTGTGTGCAGTGCTGGAGTTTGCGGGGTGTGAGGGGTGACGTTCTCCCTGAAATGAAAACAGTAAAAATCATCCCCCATGTTCAATCCCTATCAGTGGCTGTTCTGAGCCTGTTGCTCGCTTCCAAGAGGCCCACCATGAAGTCCAAATACAAAATGTAATGTGTAATATTATATCTCACATCATAGTCTCTGTTTGAGCAACATTGCCATGGATACAAGCCCATTTTCCATGGAATGAATAATCTGCGCAGAAGAGATGACTATCTAGTGTGACATATGTCAATAGTATTATTACAGCATATGCAGTAAAATGTTCAGACAGCATGAAGGGTTTTCGTAACTGCAGTCACTTGTAACTGGTTGAAATTTTGCATTTCAGCAAATTCAGCTAACAGAAAAGTTAGCTCATTCATATAATTTGATCCAGATTTATATGCGAGTTGAAGCACAAACCAAAATAATATGGTGGTTCGTAAAATGTGCTTGCATAAATCAATCAATAATAGCCTATCATGCTTATTCATGAAGAATGCCGTTTTAACTTTAAGATTACAGTCTAGAAGATTTTTTTTATATCCTGAGCATCCTGAGTACTGTCCTAATATTTGTTTGCACACGGAGCAATAACAAGCCTATTTCATTCTGTACAGGTGCGCACATAAGGAATGAAATTAGCCGCTACCACTATATGTAGGATTTATCTTCGTCTTTTATTAAAAATATTTTTTTTATTTTAAAAATATGATGTAAAACGATGGTAATTACCTCCATGAATAAATTGTAGTGTTCCCGTCAACTTGGTAATTTCCATTTATATGTAGATGTGGTTGGGTACCAAATGTGAATATCCATTTTGCGCCGCCATTTTCAAAATGAGGACCATGGGAAATGAGGACCGTGGGAAGGGGAGGGCTAATACATTTTATTCAAATGTGTGCAGTATACGACTTCGCCGATAGATGGGAGAAATTCTCATACGAAAAAAATAAAACTTACACATAGTGGGTTTAAAGTTTAACAAACATTTATTTAATTTTACTTGCCTACTATGCCATTAATGAATAATAATGTCTCTAATCCCAAGTTGTTGCTCAGCATGTCACAAATGATTAGCTATATTACAAAGAGTCCCTACATCTCTACATGTCCTTGTTTAAAAGTTCACCAGAGTATACTGTTCCATCATCGTAAATAAAGCATTTTGATCAATAGTCTACATTAAATCTATGCTGCAGTCTGGATTGTATGCTATGTGTAAAACCAATATCCCCTATTAGGCTACTTTAGAACTCCCTAGAAAAACAGGGTTGCCTTAGCTTAGAAGATGCAGGGTGTTGGATGCAAGTTATTTGTTAATTGTAACATAGTTAATTGTAATAATTTTCTCTCATCTTCTCTAAGAATTTTGAAAATGAGCTTACTAAACCCCACCATGTCAAGGCCACAAGCATCTTAATTTTTTTCATGAAGAAATGTTTGTCACTTTCCTGAGATATCTAGATTTTGTAAATAGTTTCAATTGTATCATTCATTTGTATTCAAATTGAAATTGACCTGGAGGATCTGGTTGAATTTGAATACATTGATTACCAAAACAATTTCAAACTGTAATTTGAAGTAGGAAATTAAGTAATAATCTTTGTTCTTTACCGACAATAAAAAAGGCTAAAAGGTGTCAGAACAAAATATTTGTCCCAAACATGAAATTCACCTTTCCCTTGACTACTGGGGTGTGTGTGTGGTGTGTGCGGTATGTGCAATGTAGCAATCAGATGGGTAAAGTCACAGGGCACTCGAGTGGCTGTTACAATATCATGGCAGTGATTTATGTCTCACTTGATATTCCTCTGGTTGGGCAAAGGAAGCTTAGGCTGCCTGCGGTCGCGTAATTGGCGTTAGTTTCTTTTGGCCTCCAAAGTCTGGTGCAGGTAAAGTGTCAGTGTTCTTAAGTGAGTGTCGGAGGGAGGGAGTGCTCTGCATTTTCACCCATCATCCCGTGTGAGTGAGCAGAGGTCTGTTATTTACCCGGTCTCCCATTGCTAAGTGCATGTCGAAGAGAAACAAAAGCCAGCAAAAGAGAAAGTATTCAGCTTTTTTTTCAACTCCCCCCCCCCCCCCCCCACTGTGGGAAGCCTCTGCTTCGATCCAGCCGGCCGCACAAAACTGTGTTTCACAACTTTGGCTCCTCCAGTCCAGAGCCCTTGGAGAGCTTGGGTTTCCATGGGGCGGACATGGCAAATGTTTGTCACCGGGCCCTCAGCCGCAGGGGGGTGGTGAAAGGGGGGGGGGTCGGGGCGGTCAGGACAAAGTGAGTGGTGGTGAGAGGATGTGAGCTGGGTTTGAAGTAAGCCGCATGCCACAGCTGCACTCTGCCAACTGCAGGGAGACCAAAGATTGGCAGGCCAACAACAATGTTGCCATGAGTAAACAGAGCGATGTGCAGCGTGGCCCCCTCTCACATGGGCAAGGCCTCAACACCGCGCATAACTCTGCCCAGCCACAGACTCAATTACCAAGACCCTGCTCCTGCCCAGCTGGGCTTCCAGGGATGGGTACTTCTAGCAGCTGAGACGGGCTTGGACGGGTGACTGGGTGGGCACGGGGTCAGAGAGAGGTCGAGGAGTGGGGGCTGGGTAGGTGCAGGTGCAGGGGCAAGGGAGCGGGAAAGAGTGGGCACTTTGTTGGGGGAACAGGGGGCAGCTGGATGAATGGGTGGGCTAGCACAAAGCACAAGACAGATCCGAGGCGGAGATGCCTGCGCCGATGGCCTGTTTTTGTCTTCCTGTCTTTCTCTCTCTCTCTCTCACTTTCTTCTTTTCTCTCGTCCCTCTCTGTCCCTCCCTGATGCAGCGGATGAACTCTTCTGTGAGATGGTGAAGTCCAATCGCTTGTGTGAGAAAAAGCTCTTCCGTCAGTTCTGCTGTAGAACCTGCCTGATGACAGGTTGACTGAGGCAGGGCAGAGAATGATAGAAAGCTGCTCAGCAGAAGGAGGGTCACCGAACTCAACTCACAAACATGGAATTTCATGTACATTCTAGCCTATAGTTAATGTCTGTGATTTTATTGAAAATAATCTTCATTTTAATTCCTCCCTTCAGGGGTATATATATTTTTAAGATCTGTTTTTTAAATGTCATACAGTATGCAACATGTATAAATTGTTTATTTTTAAGTAAAGGCTGTGTCATTTTGATCTCAAAAAACTGTAAATTGAAGTAAATATCTATGAACCACTGTCATTAAAACTTAATTTTCAACTCTCAACATTTTAAGTGGAACTCAAGCAAGGATTTTAAATAAAACCATGTGAAATGTTATAGGCAACAAAAAATAGCATTTTTAGATGCTGCTAATAGATGAGGTGTTCAAATTATGCTGTTTAGCACAGGAGATTGTTTTTGATGTCACAACTGTGTTTCAAGATGTTATGATGGCAAAATAAACAAGAAAGAGGTTGGAAACAATATTGTATTCAATATACCTTGGACATCTTTGGTATATACAGTGGCATTTTTTTTATATTTGGGTGGGGGTGTCTGTGTGTGTGTGTGAGAGAGAGAAAGACCAACAGAGAGAGAGTGTGAGATAAAACACATTGGTCCTCTCATTTATTATGATTTATTTAACCAACCTTGTGAGGTCTATTTTTATGAGTGAGGAGAATCTTACCTCATCACTGAAAATGGTCATTTAAGCTCTCCTAAAAGCTCTGTGGTTATAGAAAGGGATTTATATTCCATATCCAGATTCCAAGTATACATTTTTTGCAGGCACAGCATTGTTCAGAAATGTCATATTTTGCTTCAGTCGGTCTCATTTCCTTGTCACATATTTGCTGGCAACTATTCTGTACCTCTGTGGGTAGAATTCTTGTGAAAGTCTGCCACCCTTTGGATTATAATGTTACTGCATGATGCATTATGCACTGATTGTTGAAAATGTCATGTTATATCCATGTATAGATGAGAATTCTGGAATGGTTTAATCCATAGCTCTGATTTTGAGGTCACTGAGGGTTGTCTGTTGGGAAAAAAGAAAGAAATACAATCAAGACCTACTACTGAACCAGCTGACTGGATGGGCCGTAGACACTAACTTTTAGTATAATTTTCCAATGCCCCATTCAGTCAATGTTGAAGGTGATAGTTGGTGTATGTATGTGGCTGTTTCATGTTTCTAATCTTTTTTTTTTTGTTTTCTCCAAACTACTGAAAACACTGATAAGCCTGCAGGAACTTGCCTTTAATGCACTGAAAGCTGTATTGGGTTATCAGGCATGTTTAAGTTTCTCAGACAAGAGAAGCTGTAAGTCACATTTTCAACTATTCTGTATATAAATAAATAAGAAATTAAGTAAGTAAATAATTTAGCCTATATAAAGGATGCTCAAATTGCAAAACAAACAGAGTGCAGAAAATAGTAGACAAAACAAAAATAGTAGACCCAAGTCATGGTTAGTATAACTCTGATGTAGCATTGCAATGTATGCATTTTGGTCAACGTTAAATGTAATTTGATTTGTCTTTTAATCCTCCTCATGCTTAACGTGGAAAAATGTAGGCGTTTTTTGTTTTGTTTTGTTTTGTTTTGTTTTATGGGACTTCAACACGTCATCCATGAGAATAAATAAGCACCTCGACATGACATCCGAGCCAGTAGATGGCACCAGAGGTACTGGCATTTTGCTTTGCGGAATAGCTATAACAGAGACAAAATAATACTTCCTTTCGGCAGCGTGTTTCACTCATAAGTGGACGAGATCCGAATCAATTAAACGTGGACATTTACAAAGTGTACAGCACAAGTCGACATGGTAAAGTTGTCTGCAGAACTGATTGAGCAGGCTGCTCAGTACACAAACCCTGTGCGAGACCGAGAACTAGATCTTCGTGGTAAGTCTCTTTCTACCCGGCTAACAGTTCCCCATGTTTGCTAGCATTAGGTTGAAACAACAAGGCCAAGATTACGAACGTCTGTAACATTTAATTCACGTTTGTTTTGTGATTATTAATGCAACTTCAGTTCATTGTAAGAGTTTGCTATATAGTTTAGTGTATTGATCTTGGCTTTCCACTTCGTGTAGGCTACAAAATACCAGTCCTGGAGAACCTTGGCGCCACTTTGGATCAGTTTGATACCATAGATTTCTCTGACAATGAAGTCAGGAAGCTCGATGGCTTTCCTCTGCTAAAAAGGCTTAAGACGCTAATAATGAACAACAATAGGATATGGCAAGTATTAAAACATTACATTTTATTTTATGATGGGCATTGGCATTTCGTGACCTATTGTTAATAATAATAATAATAATAATAATAATAACGTTAGTAACGTAACCACAGGCAACATTAGGGAAGGGGTGTGTGATTCTTGCTCGCTCTAGTGTTTTTTTTTATTGTTATTATTTGTTGTGTTAGACATTTCTGTGATGGATAAAGTTCTTCCATTTCTGCTGCACTTTAACAATTGTTGTGTCTGATACCCTTTGTATGTCGAACTTTACAGCCGCATAGGCGAAAACCTTGAGATGTCCTTACCAAATATGAAGGAGCTCATTCTAACAAATAACAACATTCAGGAGCTGGTAAGACCTCTTTTTTTCAGTTTTCATGATAATCTCGTTTTATAATGTCATTTTTGTAGTCAAGCATATTCTGCATAATTTTTTTTTCCCCCTCCTCTCGGCAGGGTGATCTCGACCCCCTCGCCACAGTAAAGACACTGACACTGCTCAGGTAAAGAGGTGCAGTTACTGTAGCATGCCTTGTAGTTTAAATATTTGTATTTTAAGTCCCACACTAAATCTTTTTTGTATTTTGCAGCCTTTTAAGAAATCCTGTCACCAACAAAAAGCACTATCGTCTCTATGTTATCAACAAACTCCCTCAAGTTCGTGTTCTTGATTTTCAGAAAGTCAAACTGAAGGTATGGAAGTAAATGACAGCTTTTTGACATGCTATTTTAAAATGGTTTATGACTGGGTTTTTTTTCTTAGTTTTAACTAACTTGTGACCCAGACTGGATGTGCCTAACCTTGTTTCCTGGCTCTCCCTTCGTTGGCTGTCAAAATTTGAACCGTTCATTTTAATTGTGTGATGTATCATCATAGGAACGACAAGAGGCGGAGAAAATGTTCAAAGGCAAACGAGGTGCTCAGCTTGCAAAGGATATTGCCAAGCGTACAAAAACGTAAGATGGAAATCCTTGAACTTACTATAGCTCCTCTGAACTACTGCAGTGTGGACTGGGTTATGATGAACACTGAACCATTCAAAATAAAACACCTTTGCAGAACCATTTGGAATATAAAATTCTTTGATTAAAAACCTTAATCTGGAAGGGCAAAAAAATGCCTCATAACCCCCTTAAGCAGTGTTCAAGGGCTGTATCAAGGAATTGTCTTGTATCAGTTTATTGACAAAGATAAGATGCTACACTACAGATCGAAGCGATGGTTGAAAGGTTCAAGGGGCATTTCAGTAGAGCAACACCTTCTAATTTCTGCTGTTGGGTTTTTTTTTTTTTTCTCCCCTAAATTTAGGTTTACCCCTGGGGCTCAACTGCAGACTGACAAGAAAAGGACAGGACCATCTCCTGCAGATGTGGAGGCTATAAAGGCAAGTAAAAGTCACTTTGTCTGTGTGTGTATATATTTTACGTGTGTGTGCTTTTTATTTCTGTGGTTTTGGTAGTGACTAATGTGTAATGTTCTTCAGAATGCCATTGCTAGTGCCACATCCCTGGCTGAAGTGGAGAGACTGAAGGGAATGCTCCAGTCTGGTCAAATCCCAGGCAGAGACTTCAGACAAGGTAGGGACTGGTCAAATCTCTCTTCTCAGCACATCTATGAACTGGCTTCATGTTCTGTATTTAAATTCTAAATGCTGTGAATAAATGGCTGTTGCCTGCCAGTTATGAGCAGTTACATTTCCAAAACTGTGCAGTAAACACATGGGCAGTGGGTATGCTAAACAACCACAAATAAGATTCAGTAAAAATGTTGGCTCCAATTTAACATTTTGTTAAGATATAGTAATGTCGTATAGTGTTGCTTCCTACTGTATGCTTGAATTATGTAAATTCCTGCCAGCCTCCTGTCCCAACATGGAAACCTGGGGGCAGCATTGAAAACAAAACCTTGAGCATAGAAAACAAGACCGCTCCATGATCAGAAGTTTGTGCCCTGTTCTAAAATTATTTGGATACATTACATTGAACATGGCATTTTCAGAGTTGGGTTAGAATGTAATTTTTCTGCCCACAACGGAGATCCATTTGGTACAAAACTCAGAACACCATTGATGTTTAGTTTTTACAGAGTGTAAAATCAGATCAACAAGTTGATTGAGTTTTGCATTCCTTCATGACTCATGAACTGGAACTGGAGGCAGCAGGCTTTTGTATCCCAAGTTGCATTTTTATTTTTTTAATTTTTTTTGTTTGTTTTTGCTTGTTCAACAGATGCCCAGGGTATGGTGGAGGAGGAAGAAGAAGAGGAGGAGGAGGAGGAGGAGGAGGGCGAGTCCATGCAAACAGAATCAGAAATGCAGACGAACCAGGCAGATGGAGAAGAGGATGGTGGAGAGGAAGATGATGGAGACGATGATATGGAGGAAGATTCACACATGAATGGGTCGAATTGATTTGTAAATGCAAATGGGTGCTTTATGTTTGTTAGACATCCTAAAAGGATTGAGTATGAGTGTGAAGCCTTTATGTTGTGTTTTTTTTTTTTTTTTTTGTATGCTAAAGAAATGTGACCCTTTTTTTATTATTAAAGATCTTTGTAAATATGACGTACACAAATCATTTGGTGAATTAAGTGATCCAATTCTCTGGAGTCTGATTGTCTTTCATCTGGTGTGTGTGTGCGTGTGTGGTTTTTGTTTTTTTTTTTGCACATGGATAATCCCAAAAATGTCCATGGAACATCTCACACTTATTGGTACAAGCCCAACACAGTATAGACTGAGGGGTCTACCACTGATATGATCCCTTGACCTTCTTATCGCTAAACCTGACTCTTCCTGCATTTCCCAGGCTTGACATTATCTGTAATTCCTGAAAATACTATCTGAGGCAAAAGACAAGGGTTGGATATCTGAGCCTGAATTTAGATTTCTGAGGAATGAAAATCCTAAAATGGCATCATTATATATGCTACCTAAGATACATAAATGTGTTGAGAATCCTCCAAGCAGACCTGTGATCTCAGGAAATGAAAGCCTCACTGAACCAATATCTAAGTACATTGACTATTTTATTAAACCGTTTTTACCTTGTCTCCCGGCATATATTCAAGATACAACTGATGTTTTGAACAAGGTCAAAGAACTGCATAAGATATGCCCAGAAACTTTCCTGGTCACAATGGATGTGGAAGCATTATATACTAACATTGAACACCAACAGGGTCTGGAAGCACTAGCACATTTCTTAAGTGTGTGACCAGCTTTGGAGATGCCACCTACTGACTTTCTACTCTTTGACAGAATGGACCTTAACTAACAACATCTTTGTTTTCCAGGACAAGACTTTCAAACAGATAAAAGGGTGTGCCATGGGGGCATGTTATAGTCCTTCATTTGCAGGTCTTGGGCAAATGGGAGGAAGACTTTATCATGAATGGTGATAAAAATGTGTTTTTGAAGTACATTGTTTGGTGGGGACGATATATTGATGATGTCTGTTTGTTTTGGTCGGGGTCAGAAACAGTTAAAAGAATTCCATATATTTCTGAACAGCATAAACCCCAATATTAACCCCTTAAGGCACACCCGCCCCGCTTTTTTGTTTTTTTGATGGTTATGCTTGTGTCATTCAATGCCAGAAGGAGTAACTTCAAATCAAGCAAACTGACATGAAAGCCCAGGGTCTTGGCTTTCATTTTAAACCAATTTTATGTTTCTAGGTAAAGGGGTTTTCAAGTTACTTTTGAATGTCAGTAGGCCCTCTTGTTTACAAAAAGTCTATATGGGAATTTACGTAGGGGTCTCAATCAAAACGCATAAACATATTTTTCAAAAATGTATATTCAAAAATCATATTTTTGATCTTTTGACTTGAAATTTTTTGTGTAACAGGTTGAGAGATGGAGTTGGGACTTAGATTTTTTTTATTTGGGGGTATCATATGGATGGAACCTTCATATCTTAGTTAGTTCATAGACATTTGAAATGAGCGGGGGTGGGGGGACTTAGTTCCAACCTCTATAACTCTGTGTCCATATGTCACAGAAACATACATATTCCTCTAGAAAAAACTTGAGGGTGTCACCTTTCCAATGGTATGAGGCACATCCCTGAGTCTAAAACTATGTAGGAACTGTCAAGCTTTCAATTTGGGTATGCCGTTGTTTTGGAAAAATAGGGGTGTGCCTTAAGTTATCTTTGGAATACAGTAAAAACTCAATTAACTTTCAAGATCTCACCATTTTTAAAGATGATCAAGGATATTTACATAGCTCAATATACAGGAAACCAACAGACAGAAACACAATCCTACATGCTAGAAGCTTCCACCCTAATTGGCTAAAAGAGAATGTACCATATGGGCAGTTCCAAAGGGTTAGGAGAATTTGTGACCAAGATGTGATTTTTGAAAGTAAATCTAAAGAAATGATGTCAAGATTTGTTGAACGGGGGTATAAAAACACTACACTCCAAAGAGCCTACACTAGAGCAAACGAAAATGACAGAGCATCATTGCTGAAAAGAAATACAGATAAACAGACAAAAGACAGACCAATTTTTGTCACCATGTATAGTACAGAGGCGGAACAAGTTAAACAAATCATAAAAAAGAACTGGGGCATCATTGAGAGTGATGATCATTTGAGCCATGTCTTTCCTGACCCACCCCTTGTAAGCTTTAGAGGATGTCCTACTCTGCAAGACAAACTGGTCCACAGCTATCTTAAACCAGATTCTAAAGAAACATGGTTAAGCACCAGACCCAGAGGTTGTTATAAATGCCACCACTGTAATCACTGTTCCAATGTAGTACAAACCAAAATCTTCCAGGATACAGTCTCACAAAAACAATTCACTATTAATCACTTCATAAACTGTAAAACCATATTTGTAATTTATAGATTAGAGTGCCCTATGTGCAAAGTGTTCTATAGGAAGAATGAAACGACGCTTACAGGACAGACTAGCTGAGCACAAATACACAATCCGCACAGGCAACATTAACTGCCCAATGGCTACAGTGAACAGCATAACAGCGACCCATCCACCTTACAGGCTGTTGGGATTGATCACATCCCACAGTCCTTTAGGAAAGGTGATAGGCAGAGACAGCTAAATCAGAGGGAGACCTTTTGGATTTTTAATCTTCAGGCTACTAAATATCCAGGCCTGAATGAGGACCTTGACTTTAGTGTATTTCTTTGATTGCATATTTACTACTTTACTATAATATTTGTGTATGTTTATGTATGTGTGTCACTCTCTACAGAGTTGAGATCTGACTTTGATACTGTAATATATACTGTATGATGTTTGAGTATCACTTTTGAACAAGGATGACACCTGCTGGATATCTTATATGCTGACACCTGGCCTCTGACTTGTCACCTGACCAACACTGCTGCAAGGTGGAGGTTTCTGATAGATGGACTTTTACTTAAAGAATGCTGGAAAAAGAAAATGTAACACTAAATATTTTTAAAATTCAAAAGAACCTCTGTTTAATTTTAAAATGCCATGGCCATGCATTTTTTCTTATTTCTACTGTGGTGGAATCAAAACCCTTACATCACAAAAGACTTTGAGCATCTCTTGGCAGATGGATCCATCTTTTTTCAAATCTAGATTTAATTAAACTTTCCAAAGTCATAGTATTCAGTTAAGGCACCTGGACTTCTTTTTGAGTTGAAGACGTTTCACGTTACATCTAGATTTGAACCCTGGCACTTAAACTGGGACATGGTTTGCTTTGACTGGTAAGAATAACACAGCATTGTTATAACAACACCAAATATGGTTTGTCCACGGTGGGATACTAGACAAGGCTAGTTGGAGATCTCTTGGAAATAGGACTGGACACCAATGAAATAGGCCTACTTTTTCATAATTTCAATACATTATGTAAAATGAATATATCAATTAGAAGGCCTATATTCCTTCTAATGCATATCCCTTTTCAGATCCACAAATACTTTTGTATATTTGTTTTGGTTTTGCAAACACTCTAGTAGGCTAAAATGTAAACAGATTGCAGCCTGTGAAGGTGGGGTAACCTGGCTAACCTATTTTTGTGTTTGTGTTCAAGATTAATTAAAGGATACAATCATGCATCTGGCTCTCTTTTTCTAATCAAATATCTCATTTAGACTAATTATCCATGACCAATCTAGCAACTAATATAACTATGCCTACATCTTCAACATACTCCAAATGTAGTTCTCCTCTGTCTCTTTCTAAATTTGTGATATGTTATCTGATTTTGTATGCTTTTAGTTCTGTTTTGCTTCTAATTTTATATATAGGGTTTGGGTGCATGGTTAGGAATATGGGTTTAGTCTGTTTCGTACCAGGATGTAATGTTCTTCTGGTGTTGATAAAATGTCTACATATGGCCAAAGAAGGAAGAAATGTTAAAGGGATCGGTTTTTAACACATTGAGCCCCTTTCACAGGTTGTCTAAAATGAAATAAAGTGGTTGACACCAAAATCTTGATGATTGCTCCTGTCTCGGCTATTTGGGAAATATAGAATCGCCTCTGCCTGCCTTTAAAATGGCTAGCAATGGGCATGTATTGTTTCTATTCTTAAAACACTGTTTTTTAAAAAAGTGCTACTCATGGAGTGATTAGTGGCGTAGCAAAATACAGTTTCTGTCATGTTTTATTTGCCATTTTGTAAGTCTCATAGGGATCTATTTGCTCCTTCATATAAACAAAGTGACAAATAAAACATGACAGAAGCTTTATTTCGCTACGATACATGTTTTGGAACATCATCGAGCACCACTAACCACTTGGTGAGTAGCACTTCTTTAAAACCAGCGTTTTAAGGATAGACACAACACATGTCCATTGCTTTTGAAGGCAGGTAGAGGTGATTCTACATTTCCCAAACAGCCGAGACAGAAGCAATCGTCAAAATACCGATGTCAACCACTTTATTGCATTTTAGACGGCCTGTGAAAGGGGCTCAATGTGTTAAAAACCGAACTATCCCTTTAACTCTTTGCTGCTACAAAGCACCCGTGCAAAGCACCGCCCACCACGTCATCATATCCTCTGTCGAATTCCGGATTCTGAACAGGAAGTAAAACACCAGCCTGATTTGCTACACGTCATGTAATACAAACTTGGGTAACAAACTAAAACGCAGTAAAGGCATTAGCTACCAACTTTGTCCTGCTACTTAACATTACTTGCAGAGGGATTTGTTTTCCTTCTGTAGAAATGGGGGAAGATGTGATTGAACCTGATATGAGGACAACGTCAACATTGAAAAACCAAGATTTAAGTTTCCTTCAGTCAAACGGTAACGTTAATGTTACTAGCTACTGGCTAGCAGACATAGCCAACATTAACGATAGCCTATTTTAGTTTGTGGTGTTAAATTAATCGAATAATAAATCGAATTTAGTATAGGTGGAATAGATTTTAATTCTGCATTATCATAGAAAAGTCACTTAGCATGTTACCGCAAAGAAACGTATATTTGGTTAGTTTTGTTGCTGAGTTAATGTTAGCGTCCAGCTAGACTTTTGTATAGGGTGGCAAAGGCTAATATTTCATGGGGTTCTCAAGACATGACAAAAATGTGTAGCTTTACGTTATGTTACTGTCTTTAAGTATGTCTGAATGACAAGGGATACATGCATGCGGGCCAAAACCACTAGCTCTAACGTTAACGTTACGTATACATGCATGCGCAGACAATTTTTCAACACCTATTGTTTTGGTTCAAGTAATTTATTGGGAAAACACTGAAAATAGTATTCTTGTCAACATAAATTCTCTCCACTTTCTGTGTCTTTTTGTAGGTCGTTTTTCAATATTTGTTTCAAAATAATTGTGGAATTTTCCCTTTTCTATCTTACTGGCTTGATAAAATAAAAACACATTGCATAATGCAAACGCCCATTCTGACTTGCCAAAAATATAATCCTCCAACCTAATCAAGCCTATAAATGTTTAGTTAGATCTTAACCCTGAACTAAATAGCTTACTTTACACAAAAGTAAACAGCTCCTTGAATATTCTTAACTTGGTTACAATTCCCTAGCATGTATGCTTAAAATTTCATTAAGGCCACACCAATAAAATTAGTTGGTTCTCGGATTTTTTCTGGAAAAATATGGAGCGAGCGAGCGAAATAAAAATAAAAAAAAATTTCTGATGGTAAATTAGCACATTCACAGTTAATGTTCATTGAAGACATTTACTCATGTGTTTAGGAAAATAAATGTGGCCTAATTTATAAACTTAACTTTCACACCTCACAGCACACTTGTTGTCATGCAGGTTTTAGGCAATGTACAAATTCATAATTCTGTCATTCTATGTTATGTAAAGGTTTGACGGTTTGTCATTTATTTAAAAGTTTGTGAATCTATGCACCAAGTAAGCTGGCTGTGGAATTGAGGAATGACTAAGTCTAGGCTGCTGTAGCCTACGTTCAAACTCATTTTGTCACAGGGCATTAGAACGTCAAAATCGCATTGATTCACCAGACAGCAATTAGATACTGACTAAACTCCGTGATCAGCGCAACGGAGATGGATATTCATCAACGTGCAGTCACGTGAACCTAGAAAAAAAAGACGTTTTTTTGCATGAGAACGAGAAGCGTGTGTGTGCGCGCGAGGATGTGAGTGTGTAGGCTATTCATTTATTTATTGATTGATTTTGATGGCGAACACTTTGAATGGGTTTTTTTCGCCTCTCAATCAATGAAATATCAAACTCACCTCCACAGAGTTGCACAAGCATACTGCTCTCGGCACCGTGAGTAGCCTACAACTGCGCAAAGTTCTCATCCTCTTTAATTTCAATGCACTTGTCAAATGTTTTTCTCTTCTGATCAAATATTCTAATAATTGCAAATACTGACCTAGCAGGATCCACCGGCATATCTCATGTCTCTTGTCTCTTGCGCTCTGAAGTGAAAGGCGCGATTTGATTGGTTTTCGACGTCACGTGAACGCAACATGCTTTTTTTCCAGTATTAAAGCTATCAGCTACGGTGTTTTTTTATGTTCGTGTGAGTTCGAATTCAATTTTATTTTTATTTCATTTTGCATTTTTTTCAAGCGGCGAATCCGAGAACCAACTAATTTTATTGGTGTGCCCTAACTGTGAATTAAAAAAAAAAGTTGTAAAATTTTTGAGATATTGTATTTTGGTGGCCAGTCAGATTTTAGGAGAGTTCTGCTTTGGCTATTCAAGCCATGTAAGTATATAACCTTACACAGTAACAGGTTGATTTTGATATTAATCTTTTTTTTTTTTTTTTTTTTTTTTTTTAGTTGCTGTATTTTTGGCAGATTATGGTTGGTACTTTTTGTTCCTGTGCATTGGGGTGTACGTGGTGCTTCAACACTTGCAAAAGAAGAGACCCAGTCAAAACCAAACATCTACTCCTGGAGAAATCTCAGGTCAGAAAGGTTTCCTGGCGGAGTACTTTTTGCAGGTGTCTACATTCAAAGAAACTATGCTGTGACTGACCCGTGACTTTTTGTGATTTCTCTCTCTCTCTCTCTCTCTCTCTCTCTCTCTCTAGATCCTGTATCTGTGGTAAGACGCCAAGAGGGTATGGAGGCTGCGCGAAATAGGATGCAAGAGGAGCTAGATGCAAAAGCTGCTGTTTTCCTAGAAAGGCAACGCGAGGTGGGTCAGTCGGCATAACTTCTTTATTTCTTTTGTGAATTTTGGTGGATGGATTTGCTTCAGGTCTTCTTCTGTGTGTATCTTAGCTTGAAGAGGAGAAAAGACAACAGAAGATAGAAAAGTGGGAGAATATGAAGGAAGGGAAAAGTTTTAAAGGAAATCAGAAGGTCAAACAGGCAAGTCAGTTTTTCAATCTTTTCCTACTTCACTTCTAGACCCTATGATCATAATGCACCCCGTGACCATTCATCTCACACATTGACAATGCTAATTCCATTACGTTATTCATGTGACCCATTGTCATATAATGAAGGGTGTTGTCTACCGTTCACAGTTACACCCACAGTCCAGGGGTGTGTCTTGTGCTATTCACATCTCTGAATTAACCTTTTGGTCTTTAAGCTCGAAGAACAACTTAAGTTTCCTATAACTGAATACCTTGACTACCATCAATGCTTTCAGTTTTACAAAAACACATGTCTCTGAAAATTCTCATTATTGTGAATGTGTTTCTACAAAAGAGTTTTGTTATGATAAAACCGTCCCATCTTCCTTTATAAATGTATTAATCATTTATGTTCTTGCAGAATTCTGATGAAGCAAGTTCATCCACAGTGCTACAACCTAAGTCTGATAGAAAACCTCTGCGCAATAGTGGTAAGTGTGTGTTTTATATTTAACAAATTTCTTGCTTGGCATGTAAGAATCTGGATCTGCATGGTAATCATGTGTCATTTCCAGGATACAATCCCTTGAGTGGTGAAGGTGGAGGCAGTTGCTCCTGGCGACCAGGAAGAAGAGGCCCATCAGCAGGCGGATGAGGTTAAAGTCTGTCAGAGGGAAGCCGTCATGGACACCCTTCTCCTCTGACCTTTTACATGTAGGACTGCCAAGCTTTTGACTGATTGAAGCTGTTCCGTCACATCTCACAATGTTTCAAAATCTATAGCATAGAGTTCTTTGCATCTCTGTTTCGTTGATCACCAAAAAAAAAAAAAAATCTGTGCTTTTTAGTACCTAGAGGAATTGTCGAGTGAATGAATTTATAGCCCTTACTGAGAGCTGTCCGTTGATATGAGAGTGAGAATTCTGCACAGTGTATGACAAATTTGTGAACCGTCAGCTAACGCTAATTGAAGTGGGCAGAGGAAAACAAAGCTGAAAGTGTCCTTGCCATAAGCAGTTTTGTCTGCAGTTTTGCTTTTGGTTTTTGTTCTACAAAATTCTGTTCGACAGCATTTAACAGCACTCGGCAATGTCAAACAACAGGGCTATGGATTGGTTCATCTTGGATAATCCCTTGGATAATGACCAAAGCATTAGCATTGACCCTGAAGCTGTTTTTGTCTTGGGTTGTGTACTATACAAACATTGCCCTTGCATCGCCAGCATTTTAATTGTACAGTGGTTGATATTAACGTTTGGGCTACTTTCTAATTTGACAAAGGCGAACACAATGAGAAGGTTGCCATTAATGTTAGCATTTGCTTACTTCCTTACCTGCTTACCTGTTTCGTAATGTACTGTACTTTTTATTGCTGATCATCTTGTGTTCCTCAATGAAGTTCATTGTCGCCGTATTGCATCTTTGTTAAAATGTAGTATCTTTAAATGCTGTTTAATGTGACACTGGAGTCTACAATATGTTTGGGGAACTATCACATCATAGTTGGTCTGTACTTGACTTTTAATAGCTTTTTTTTTAACAGCAGCATGACATTGTGAGAGGGACAGCTTTTAAATGATGCCTACCTTGTAAATGGCAGACATGCCACTGGGGGTGGCTGAAAATCAGTCAAGGTTTGTGCATTTTTTTTTTAAATCATTATTCTTCAATGTAGTTGAAACATAGTACCACCAAAAACATTAGAGATAGATTGCTTTCCGATGCTGTATCAGGAAATTTTACATACTTGTCTAACAGTACAACAATTTGAGAAATGTTCTGTTACAGAATTTGTATTGCCTAAATATTTCTGTTTATCAAAATGTTTACCTTAAATGATTTGTTTGCACGCAACTAGTTTCACAATAAAATTCTTTAAACAAGTCCTGACTGCTATAGTTGATGTTGACCATTAGGTGGCAGTAGAGGAGTGTCACACACATACAGTCTATGGTCACACAGATGTGGTATTGTAATTTTCTCAATTCTTAAGCTGTAGGGTGGTGTTTATTTATTATGCCACCTTTGATTTACAAAGATATATTAGGAAATTGACAATATATCTAATGTTTCAAAAGTGTGCCTGAGTAGAATGATCTAGATATCCAATTAAGTTTAGACTGGAATGTACTGTGGATGAAGGCTGAGAGCCAGCTTCCTATCCTGAGTTAGTTTGGCTTGTTTAAACATCTGCAGCTAATTGTCAGTGCTTTTTTCTTTGCTATGGTGCTTTTGTGAGGAGGGAGGAGGGAAACACTGGGTGATGGAACAGACTAGTGGTGAAAGCTGGTTGTAAACTGGACTCGGTAACATCAATTGCAGAAAAGGAAAAATTAACACTGAACTTAATCTAAACTATATCATATACAGAACAGGCCAACAGTTTGGACACACCTTCTCATTCAATGTGTGTTCTTTATTTTTATTTTCATGACCATTTACATTTTAGATTCTCGCTGACAGTGACATGCCATCCCATCCGGTTTGTGTGTAGTTGAGCGAGCATTTGTTTTTCAACAGGACAATGACCCCAAACACACCTCCAGGCTGTGTAGAGGCTATTTGACCAAGAAGGAGAGTAATGGAGTGCTGTGGCAGATGACCTGGCCTACAAAGTCCCCCAATTGAGATGGTTTGGGGTGAGCTGGACCGCAGAATGTAGGCATAGGGGCCAACAAGTGCTAAAGACCTCTATAAACTCCTTCAAGACTGTTGGAAAACCATTTTGGGTGACTACCTCTTTAAGCTTATCGAGAAATTACCAAGAGTGTGCATAGTAGTAATCAGAGCAAAGGGTGGCTATTTTTTTTTTTAAATGAGAATATAAAACATGTTTTCAGTTATTTCACCTTTTTTTTGTCAAGTACATAACTCCACGTGTTCATTCATAGTTTTGATGCCTTCAGTGAGAATCTACAATTTAAATGGTCATGAAAATAAAGAAAACACATTGAATGAGAAAGTGTGTCCAAACTTTTGGCCTGTTCTGTACCTATTTTTTGCCCATCTGCCCATTTGAAACATATATTGTCCTTAAACAGCTATTTTATCTGTGGGTCAAACTGGTATATAACAGCACAAAAGGCCTAAAATCTTTGAACTCCCATACATGGCCTAAATGCTGACACAGATATATCCAGGGATTAATACAACAACACTAAACTGTCACTGAACTGCAAAAATTGGAAGCGGAGATAACAAACAGTAGTTATAGTAATGAAAGGCCTGATAAACATGGAGCAGGAACAAAAAATATTATATACATCCATAATTAGTCAATCATTCTAAATGTATTTCATAATGAATTGTCTTATAGTTATGGTATCAAGTGGGCTAGTATTGCTCATCTGTTTAAAAAGACTTTCAGCATCATTTTCTTTTAAGTCCAGTGCAACTGGAAATTGATTGACTGCCATTATTTACAAATGGGTAAAGATCAAAGTTGTGGAAAAGTCAGTAAACAGGCTATTTTACCTAATATTTTCTTTACTAATCTGTGTTTTAAATTTTAAGACTTCTAATTAGTAGAACGACAAAAACCCTTACTGGCAATGCATTACAGGTGAACAGGGAGGAAAATTCAACTAATAGATATTTCCATTAAGTCTCTGTGGATGAGTAACTTTAACACAAGACTTTGTATGTCTGAGACCTACAACATGTGAAATGTTTTCATATGGACATTAATAAATATAAAATTAATGATTGTTTATTTCCATACTTCAGGTATTGAATTCTGAAGAGAGTCAGGGAAAACATTCTTGCTATATATTTACAAAATAAATTCAACAGTTGCTGAAAAACTGCTGAAATATACTGGATATAGATTTTAATATATATTGTCTCACAAATGGCTTGGTGGCCAGCCAGGGAGGTTTAAAGGACAGTTTTTCTATGGTCTCCATCTAGGCAGGTTGATGCCCAAGGAGGTCTATTAGGGGGCCAAACTCAAATTTAACAACAACAATAAAATCAATGCTAAATTTAAAAATTGCCCCTCCCCCCACAGAGAAAAAAACCTTTCTACATATTTTAATACAATAGGTCCTCGTCCTAGTCTACCTCAAATACACACACACGTTTAAACGCCCATCTTTCGCGTCATTGGGGAGGAGTTAGAGAAGCAAAAATACGTATTTGCTCCCTTAGCCAGTCAGCACTCTCCTACGGTGACTCCATTAGGTCAAACCATACAGTTAAGCCGTGTCGGTCCAAGAGAGCTGAGCATTTTCACAATGGCGAGATAGAGGGAAAAATGGGGACGTTTCTCAGGGCTAAAAGAAAAACGTACATTTGCTCGAGAGTTACTTTTAAGTGATAGTGCTGGAATGTAAAGGATAATAGTGATCATAATTGGAGGACGTCTTATGTGGAGGGTATGTGGTCACTGCGGTGTTGCGTGGAATAACGTTAGCTAGCTACAGAGGATTGCAACCAACCAGCATCAGTTGGACCAGCAGTAGCAGAAGGCTTTCTTATCATGAGAGAGTGCGAGCCGAGTTTTCTGGAAGGTCCTACAGAATAGTCGTTTAATTTGTCATTGGAAGAGACCTTCCATCAAGAAGAAGAAGCAAGGAAGTTGTTTAGTTTAGTGGAATGGCAGGGAGAAGCAGAAGAGCATGGTTCAGTGTTCTTTTGGGACTGGTTGTCGGATTCACTCTGGCTTCCAGACTTATTTTGCCAAGGGCTACCGAGTTGAAGAAAGCTGGTCAGAAACGCAAGGCAAGCACCGGCGGCTGTGGGATACACAGAGGACTGAGAAAAGAATACGGTGGTGGGCTAATGTGGCCATCCCAAGATAACGGTATACTGGCAACTGAGCAGCCAGTCCCAAGATCCAATTTTCTTTTTGTTGGCGTGATGACTGCCCAGAAGTACCTTAACAGCCGTGTTGTAGCGGTGCATAGGTATGTGGAAATATTTAGATGCAGCTCTATTTAAGTTAGGCTTCCATCCTATAACGTCATCATTGCATTTATCCGTTACACTTTATTTGACACACTTCTAGCTAAATAAGTAACGTCAAATGTCTTTTGCCGGTTCTGTTTAAAGAATTGGACTAAAAAGTAGGATCAGTTATTGGTAGGCCTATGTAATGAAATGTTGAGCTTGTCATGAACTAGTTTGTGCATATGAACACCATCCCATCTTACAGTTAGCTAATGGGGCATCTCTTTTTCAGTCAGCCTTAGCCACTAACCAAATCAGATCCAACCATTGTGCAAAATCACGTTCTTTATTAACTTGGTCAGTTATAGAAGCGTTACTGTGGCATTATAACATTTGTTCTGTGTTTCACTGTATACAAACATGTAGATAGGTTGTTTTTAGACAGTGGTCTGTCAAATGTATGTGTATGGCACAAGGGACAAAACGCCCGGTCGCGTTAGGTTACCCTTTGATTGTCTGTTGTTGGTGCTACATTCACCGAGGTCTATTGTGTTTGCTGTAACTAAATTGCTATAGCAACACCAGAGGCTAAGGCTATTGATATAAAAACAACGTGTGCCTAAGATGTGTCTTTGACATAAGCAACGTGTCTTTACGTAAAACATTTTACAAAAACAAGTACGACGGTCAGTTGACCTGCCGTCCGCACGAAACCAGCAACATGGACCCACACACCCAAGCCATGTTAAAAATGTATGGTAGTCCAGCTATTGATGGTAAATAAGGTGACAGTAAGATTAAGGCCTTTTTTCCAGATATTTTATTAAATTAAACATTGATCCACGAAAGTTTGCAGATTGAACAATCATTTTATTTAACATGTGGCCATGTGTATTGAAAGACTCTAGTTTTGAAATTGGCAATAGGCCTAAATTCATCTTCCCAGAAGGCAATGAAATGTGGAATGAATGAATGTTCTGAAGTTGCAGTTGAAGCTGATTAATCATGCACTTCAGACTGATAAGGAGGTGTTGTTATGATTAGGAAGTGTTACTCTGTGTATCTTGATAACCATTTTATAGTAGGATCTAACACCTACTAGAACAGAAGTTTTATTATCATCTTTGGTTTAAGATCATAATTTACTTACTACAATTTATTATTAATGTTTTTTTATTAATTTGGACTAATTACCATTTTTGTGTCCCTTCTGTGTCTTGCAGGACTTGGGCTCGCACCATACCAGGCCGTGTGGAGTATTTCTCCAGTGAAGGTTCAGACACTAGCCTCCCTATGCCTATTGTGGCCCTGAAGAACGTGGATGACTCATATCCTCCCCAGAAGAAGTCTTTTATGATGCTTAAGTACATGCACGACCACTACCTGGACCAGTATGAGTGGTTCATGCGAGCAGACGACGATGTATACATCAAGAGCGACCGCCTGGAAAGCTTCCTGCGCAGCCTCAACAGCAGCGAGGCTATCTTCCTGGGTCAGACGGGCATGGGGGCGCGGGACGAGTTGGGCAAACTTGCCCTGGAGCCTGGCGAAAACTTCTGCATGGGCGGTCCTGGAGTGATCATGAGCCGCGAAGTGCTGCGCCGCATGGTACCCCACATTCGTCAGTGCCTGCAGGAGATGTACACCACACACGAGGATGTGGAGGTGGGCCGCTGCGTACATCGATTTGCTGGGGTGCAGTGCGCCTGGTCTTACGAGGTAAGGGGATTTGATTTGGATCAAATTGATTTCAACTGAAACAAGAAATATGTTTTGGACATGGGTGTAGTGTGATGTATTATTGCTAGTGTGAAATATTTGTGCCCATTTGAACTGCTTATTTCATTTTATGACTTATCTACATTTATTTCACATTTACTTTACTGCAGAGATGACTTACTTTTTCCTTTTTGCTTCCTGATGTGAATTGTTCTGAAAACATTTTTTACAGATGTAATTTGGGGTATTGAAAATTGTAGGTTAGTGCTTGGCAGACCTCATTCTAAGTTTTGTCGTATGGTGTGAGCAGTCCACAAGCTATTATGCTTCCACGAATTAGTGGAGGATTAAAGATGGCTACCTGACTCAGACTTAATTCTCCCCTGTCGCGTAGTTAATGGATTTATTTGTGAGACACGCACATTGTACCCGCCAGGTTGTAATGTCAACCAGGGACTGATTGCTTAATGGGGCAACGGACAGGACAGTGCGTAAAGTAGTGAGACCTATATAGTTCAGTTTTGCCTATGTGCAATACTTGTGCTCTGGAGCAGAAGCTGTTGAGAACCCACACAGTGACTTCCTCAGGCTCCAATTTCATTCATTCAGTTTTGGTATTTTCTCCCGTTATAGACAAATTGGCTCTATTCAAAGACACTATGATGAACCCAATTGGTACTTCAGTTCATTTTTTTTATTGCCAAGTGCAGTGGAGGTTTTATTGAGGGGTTTACCTTTATGGCCCATGATTAGTGAGAGGGCAGGTAGACTGAGGCAGACTCACCACTCCTAGCTCCAAGCACATTGCAACCTCCCTCATGGCACAAACCTCTGGGAGCTTTACCATGCATTTGATGTTAGATTTAATTGTAGCTTTAGCTGGCTGGTTAGAGGGAGCAAAGATGAGGAGACTGCCATGAATGTCTGCGCATTCTGTCTTAAGTGCTTTTATTGGACCTGACGGAGAGAGGGAGGGCTAGTTCTGCATGCCCCAACAAGACCAAACAATGACTTTTAAGGGCTTTTCATGTCGACAAATCTTACTGCATAAGTCACAGATCTATATGACAACATATTAATCTATAAGAAAGCAAGTGAAAGAATAAATGCCTTTATATTATCTTTGCTTTTTTATTAAAAGGATCTAGGGATTTATTTGGCACATTCATTGAGATGGCATCATTTGGCTTACCCATGTGAGAGGGTGTAGTCCGGAGGCCATCACACAGAAGTCAAAATGATCAGTAGGCATCAAACCGTGAATGATGCATCTGAGCATACACCACAACTCACAGCCACCTTCACAGCCTCAGCTCCAGTTTCCCACAGACACAGACAGCAATGAACCACAGACAGCAATGAAAGCTTTGCAGATAAAGGGACCCAGTGGAGCTAGTGCTTCATTTCAAACTGGCAAACTGTTGGATTAGTTAGAGTACTGTATAGTATTATTTTAATGGAAGCGCTTTGTAAAAGGCCAAACTAATCTAAACTTTCCAAACTGTGACACTGCACTGGTGTCACTCAAGTAGCTCCATGTGTCTTATAGCCTATACTATTTAAAATGTTAACCATGAAACTGATAGCGCAGCACAGTATAGAAGTAGGGTTGGACGGACATTCTTTAGGAGGTGTGACTTGGTTGAGATCGGGCATGCGAAGGAAGTGCCCAGTGCTAGCTGTCTGTCTCCCCACGGGTGCAGGAATAAGCTCTCATCGGCTGTGTCTTAAGGGTAACCTTCTGGGATCTATCACACAGCTGCTGGGGGGTCACGTGCAGTCATAGATAACTTCAAGCTGGCCCTCTGACCTCGCTTCATCCTTACAGCTAGGCTTGCTGCTTGGTAAATTATCTCTGAAGGATCCCACCGCTGTGGATCTTCCAAGCCCCCACTGCTTTTAAAAATAGACCGATTTCAAAAGTTATCTGATTTGGGCTATCTGCTGAGATGGAATGGTTTTAGGGAGAGGATTTCAATGCCATGATGCTGGCTTTGCAGTGTTTCCTGGAGGAAAGTAGTTAGTCAAGTGTGTACAAGCATGTGTGTGCGGGTGTGCATGCATGTATATGTTACACGTGATTGTGTGTGTGCATGCATGTGTGTGCATGGGTGCAGGTGATGTGTGTGGTGTGCGTGTGTGTTTGTTTGGGCATTTAACTATAAAGCACAGGGGGAAACCCTGCTTTGAGAATGTGGTGTTGTGGCATTCTTCCTTGTGTAGTGGGTAAAATAACTATTATTTTTTTCCAACCACTGTAAACCTGTTGGTGAATTTCATTATCTCTCATCCCTTGCATGTTTTCTATTCAGGAAGTCAGAAGAATACTCCTCAGATACACTATCAGATAGTGTATGCTATTAACAGTATGCAGGCCCAGTCCAAATAGACTCTGTACACTGCCCACTACCTATAGGCCTACATTAGAGGACAGGTCCCCCACCCCTACACTCCCTTTTCCCACATGACCCCTAGCAGTTGGCCCCTTGAGTTCATTGAGTCCCCTTGAATCTCCCCAAGGTTTCACATTTTAAAAATCCCCAGATATAGCTTCATGGAAGTGATGTGCTTGGCCTGATGAGGACGAGGTCCACCCCCACATAGAAGTGGAAAGCCTACAGTCCCATACGGAAGTCTCCAGGCTGTCTGACAGAATTTCTGCCCTGCTTCTTCCCACGCGCATACAAGGGTGTGAGTGAAGATGGCAGCTTTGGCAGGACCAGCCAAGTCCTCTGCCTGATGTGCTGTGACGCTGCTGCGTCTTAACACACACTATCTTTCTCTCTCTTGCTCTCTCCTTTTTTGTGAGAGTCTGAGTGTTTCTAGATAAGGGCTTCTAGGTCAGACAAGCATCCACAGGAAGTTTGCCACCCACTCATGCACCCAGCGCTACAGCGCAGCACATGCTAGCACAAACACCAGGCGTAGTCAAGAATCTATTTTGTGCAAAACCAAGAGTTATGTCGCCACGGCAATCCTATATTTTGTGGGTCTTTCACAGAATCCTTTTTGGAGATTTATGCAGGATAGAGGCATTTTATACATGCTTCTTTTTTTTTTTTGGTTGAAGAACTTTACGTCTCTTTGTCTGTGGTTCCATGGTCTAGAAAGTCTTGCTCAATGCAACATTTATAAAGTGGAGCTATTTTTTAACATCAGAATTCACATTTCTGTTTTTGACACCCTCAAGGCTCACACTAACTGCAGTCCTAATAATCATATCCTTCAAACTGTTCATGAGCCATACAAATTGTAACTCCTTTTTTTTATTTACAAGTTGAGGTTAATTGTGTCGTTTTTCCGCTGAGCCTGTTGTGTTCACCAACAGTGTCTCATTCATGAAGCGAGCGGCACGTGGGTCATCCAGCAGCGGTTTATTAAGTTAACTGCCCTGCCCTTATAGAGAAGGCTGTGACAGATCTGCTTGTGTGGAGACCCTGAGAGAGGAGAGTTCAACAGAGGTCCCTGCATTATTCTTGTCCGGCAGGAGTCATGACCCAGACTGTTTGGCTGCTTCATTAAAACATGGGCGATTTGAAAAACCGCTTTTTCTCCATCTCTCTCTCTCTGCTGACCACTTTCATACAGGTTGTATATAGGCTATAAACTTCTCGAGCATCTCAAGTCTAAAAGCAATGGCGTCCTGTCTGTCTGAGTTTATAAGCTGCAGACTGAGTTGTGCTGTCTGCCTTTCGACCGTTTTTCTCCTCTTCCCCTCCAAAAGGCTGTGTATGTGGCAAACCTCATGTATTTTGAGATATCCTGTGGCCACAGGGCCGATGTATGTGTTGTTCTGTCTCTCCTCAGCACTGCTTCGCGCTGATGCTATAATTAGAGCTCCAAAATAGGCAAATAAATGTTTACAAGCTGTGTTTTTGCGGAAAAAAATAAATAAATACAGAGGCAGAAATGGCTCACTCGTGTGAATTTCACTTTTGACTTGAAATGCTCTTTCAATTGCTGGATAGTCAGTGGGCCCCCCTCAGTCAAGAGAACTGAATGCTCATCACACCATCTCCCTTTGCCTCATTTGTAGTGCTTGGATTATCAGATGCTTAAGGCTCAAGCCCAGACCAATACTGACCTGTGAAGATTGCTGTGCGATGGCAAAGGAAAGTCAGGTCCGGAGTAGGGTAGACTTAGTGTTTATTTTTTAAGACTTGACGGGATTGTTTTACACTGGCTTGGTGAACCTGAGCTTTCTCAGCTGTTTCCTGACTGGTCTCTCCCCTTCACTCTTTGCTTACACTACACAGCTACTGCCACTACTCAGGAAGAGATCTGTCAATTCATACAGGAGGGTCTGCAGGTTGGAGAGGGAATTTGACGCATGATTAGGTTGGGCGTGGAGACCCAGTTGAATGAAATCAGATCTGTCATTTCTCCTGAAAGTTGACACTCTCTAGCTGTGTTACTCCTGAACCCTACCTGTCCTCAGAACGCTTTGGGTAACGATGAATGATTAAGAGCTTCTTGGATGTCTTACTGCAGTGGTAGCCATACCTTTTGTTTTCAGACCAAATAGGAAGGAAAAGTATGAGTTGAGTTGGATTGATTGGACTGTGCCTCACTGTTGGTCTGTAACATTACTTTGCAAGAAAGCAACTAAAGAAGTAAAAGTTTGTGACCGATCCCCCACCACCACCACCACCACGAACCCCGGTGTTCTTATGGGGAAGGGATTAAAGTGTTTTTTGAAGGTCCTCAGATTGTGTCCTGTTGCGAGGGTCTTTGCCTGGTGCATTCCCTCGCGATCTCCCGCAGTGCAGAACAGGCTGTTCCGCAAAGTGCCCGGAGCCACAAAGCCAGTATCTGCGGTCATTCATCTCTCTCTGTCCCAGTAAACAAACAGAACACTAGAACACAACTAATCGGAACCAGCAGAATGTGTTCACCCATACCGCACCCTCCACCAAACCCTCCTGCTCTGCTCCCATGGTCTTAGGCCACGCTCCATCTCTTGCGAGCATCCCCTGCCAAATCTTCAGGCACATTTTGTCCTCCAGGTCTGTAGCACTGTGCAAAGAAATATCTTGAAGCAAGATTGATTGTGAATCCTTTTGTAGTATACTGTAGCTATTGTGTGATCAGTGTGCCTTATAATCAACGCTTCCTTGTGTCTTTCTGATTTATTTTTAAAATACTTGTTTATTTGTTGTCCTCTCAATCCAGCAAACAACTTGGCACTGTAATTTGTACTGGTCAAAGTGTCAGCAGTCAAAGCTGAGATCTTTACACACACACACACACACACACACACCACTCTGGCACACCTCCGAAAACTATGTGGAACTGATTGACAGTGCAGGAGTTTCTGGTTGTAGAACTGTGCCACAGCCCATTTCCCTTTGAAAGTTCTTCAAGGGCATGTTGGAACTGGTTGCCCTTCTTTTGTTGTCTGCCACCATCATGGTTTGTAAAGAATGTATAAGTAAGATCGCAATGTTAGTCTATTGCACAGACCTATTGCTTATTGTTTTGCTTACACTTGATTATTGTCACACCTATGGGGCATGGTACGGAGGGACGTCACACCAAGCATGTAATGGAAGCTGACGTAGGTTTTCCAATTGATTTAAAAGGGCAGTCCCTTCAAAACTAGTCTAGTCTAGTGTTGCAAAAGATTGGAGTGTTGCAAATTTTTTCCAGAAGCAGGTTGAGCCTAGAACTTGCATACAAATCAATTTTTTTTCTGTTGAATAGACCTGTCATAATATATTTTTGTATTCCTGAAAATGGGCTAGCTGTACACATTTTTTTTACATTCACTGTTTATCAAATTACTCTCAGCCCCCCCTGCTAAAAAAATTGATTTTAGAAGTTTCTTGCTTTGGAGAGTTAAGTGTTATAGCACAGAAGATATTTTCTTTTTTCAAAAAGGCTACAAATTATTCAAAAATTCAATATGTAACCCATATTTAAAGATGTGTAGCTGTATAATATGTAGTACAATTACAAATTAATTTTTTTGACCAACTGAATTTAGCTCTGTGGTATTATGCCATGTGTTGTCGGCTTGGCACAGTGAAGCAGAACCCCATTTGGCTTGAGTATTAGCTAGTTGTCTCACTCTTCTAAACTCATCTCTGTGTGTGAGTGACCCCTGGGGTGGGGGGGGGTGTATGTGTGTGTAGACATCTTGAACAAGGAGAGGAGATGAACATCCAAGCTATGAAATCAAACAGGAAGTTCCTCAACTTGCTACAAGGCACAAATAGTGTCACAATCAGGTGATATTTTTGGTGCCTATTCCATATGGTCAGCTATGATAACCCTGAGCTATGGCTGTGGGCCTCTGTTTTAAACAAAGCATCTGCTTTGATTTCTGGAAGGGGGCATGGTGTCACCATGGTTACAGGAGCTGGTTTAGCTGTTGTGGTCTGTGTGTGGGTGGATCTCTGCAGATGAACAAGGAATTGTCACCTGGTTGGAAAAGGTTATATTGACAACCATCACCCTGTTGTCTAGACCAGTTTACACCATTGCCTGTTTTGCTAAGCTAAACATGTCTCAGGCTTAAATGTATGTCAGAAGGGAAAGACTACAGCAGTTTTGCTTAAACATGCATTTGCGTTTACAAAACCTACTCCTTACCAGGGTATATTCAGAGCCCGGCGATTTTGTAACTGAAAACCCAAGTTTACCGCTTACTTTGGGTTACTCAGTTAAGCCAGTATACCCATTTTTAATACACCCCAGCGTCCCTTTAAAATCCCTTGAGATAGTGTCAGTTAATGTCCCTACACATAATTGATACCAGAATTGAGCTGAATGACTTCTAAGCATAACATACTGGCCTTTCATTAGGTACTCCATGTTAGAGAATACATCCCATGTTGGCAAAAGACATGGTATTCTGTATTGCTTGGTTGTAATGAGTGTATTTGAGTTCAAAAACCAGTCTGCCCAAACCTGTCACAGCAACCAGGTATCCTATCGTCTGGCACTAACAGCTATATTGTGTTAAGTCACTTAATTCACCTTTCTTTCCCATTCTAATTCTTGATTTGAACATCAAGTGTTCTTGACCATCTTTATGCCTGAATGCATTGACTTGCAGCCGCATGTTTGGCTAATTAGTTATTTGCACATGGACATTCTATCTATATGCATTCGATTCCTTGCCATTTTGTATAAGGGCTGTTTGTTGGCAGCACAGGACTGAGACTCTTATCATCTAGTTGACAGTTTGACAGTGCTCTTCTTGCAGGAAGTCAATTAGCATGGCTCCAAGTCTGCTTACTTCCGCCATCAGTGCTATGGACTCTACCTTCCCTCTCTTTTAACAACCCAGTCTTTTCCTGTTTTGGGCAGCACACTTCCCGTCCTATTAAGTAAGCCCCAAGTTATTTTCCCAAATGCAAGATCATCATCACTGATTAATACAGTGCTGTCTGGTTTGTGATGGATAGCACCCCCACCCCCCAATTGCAGAGACCCACACCCAAAAGGGTTCTGTTGAGTGCGTGTGTGTATATGTGTGTGTTTTCTCTGCTCTAAGCAGTGTGCAATTTCAATAGCAAACAGTGTTAGTAGTTACAAGCGTGATACATTTTTGTTGTGTTGTTCATTCTTGTGGTTATAAGCTTTGATAGTGGTGCCAGCTCATTCTTGCATAGGTACAGGATAGTTGTGATGCACATGAAAACTTGACAGGCTAATCTTTATTTTAGGGAGCCAATTCTTTGCGTCCCTATACTTTGTCTGTTAGTGTATTTCTGTGCTTCTCATGTTTGCCTCTGCTCTCCTGCTGCTCCTTTGCAGCCCAGTGGCTAATGCCCTGTTGGCACTGGCACACTTGCCAGTGGTGTCTTGTGCTCAATGGGATCCGAGAAGCCTCATGTGGCGTCCAATTCCTTGAAGAGGAAGCTGGCACAGTAACAGTTTCAATTGGTTGCATTCACAGATCTTCTCACCGATTATTTGCTCAAAGCAGAGGAGGTCAGCTTTGATAATGCTGAATGTAATATGGTTAGACTTGTTAATTTAATGCTCAGTGTGCGTCTTCATTGTAGGTGGGGTGGAGTGTGGACTGAAGAAAGGTTATGAATCACACAGTTCAGTACCTTCCGTGTGTGTGCGCACACAACCAATACACATATACACACACACACACATTCGCACTTACCCACTCATTTTCATTCATTTTTTCAAATGAGAACAACAAACCACATGCAGCGTGGCTATTGATCCCTCACCATGCATGAGTCTGGTGTGTTGTATGCAAGTGAACATCAGAGTATCGATTTCCCTGCCCACAACCCACCGCTTTTCCACTCCTATTCCTGCCTCATGAAGTAGGTTATTAGATCAGTGTCCAATTGGTTGCTATAGGGGCTTTTATCACTCACACTCTCCTCACCCTACAGAAGCTGGTAGCTAATGTTGGCAAAGCGGGCAGCGACCAGCATAACCTGCATACTCCAGTAGTGACTGGATACAACCAGCTGAAGAGGGACGAGCCTGCGTGTTCACATATTTTTTGATGTTTTTGTTAGATATGATGCAATATGCAATCCTGGTTCATTTATGGACTACTTGCACGACTATACTCAAAAGATTGCCAAATCTAGCATTAAAGAGTATAGCTGTTCAGCGCTCCACAAGGTTAAAGTCATAGTCTTGAGTACATCCAATCACTGCCTGTGTACAAAATTATCTCATTCATCTTCCTACTGAGAGTGGAGTTTGTACAACAGGGCTATGGTTCTGCATTGAGTTGGAAATGCCACAGTAATTCCTTCAATTGAAGGGAGTGCAGATCCACACAACCCTATTGTACTGACGGGTAATCCTATTATCAGAGAGGCATTTCATGCCCAGTCTTAGCTGTTTACGTAATGTAAAATCAAAACAAAGAAGATTGCTACCTTCTCATAGGTAGGTTAATTCCTAATAATAAAAAATATATATTTTTTAAATCTGCAATGTGTTTTTATGTTTGACAGTTTGTAGGAGTATAAGTCATTCTTTACATCATAGACTCTGTCTAAAATAAATCCCTTGAACCTGCACAGGTCGGGTGTGTTTAGGTTTACTATTGTCATATAGTTCAATCTTTGTTTATTTAACTCACAGGCCCAAATCACTGCATGCTGTTGTTTCAAACATAGGTCTCTGCCCCTAAATGTCAGTGGGATGGGTAGTGGCACTGTCAGTTCACTGTCAAGCCCCACAAGTCAGTTGAGGAAGTGGCGTAAACTTGCATGTCCAAGAGCACTAATAAATAAATCACACTTTGCATTTAGCTATGCCCTTCTGAAGGGGTGTGTGTGTGTGTGTGTGTGCCCGTGGCCGTGCACACGTCTTTCACCAAGCACACATAGCAACAGGATATACATGATAATCTGTGTCCTTTTACTGAACGATTCACAGGATTGCTCAGGCAGGAACCATCTTGGCAATCATAGTGAGAGCTGTTTCATTCCTGTGTTACCTTCCCATTCTGTTGCCTGAAACCGTGCCTGTCTTTACACTGATGATGGCGTGCCATATGTAATTAGTAAGGGGAAAAAAACTCTGGGGCAACCGTCTCCGAATTTGTTGTGCTTCTGCAGTTTTTGCTGTTCTTTTCCGCACATGAACATTGACAGAATATGTTGCTGTGTTGCTTTCTTTTTAACATGCTCACTCATCAAGCACAGATATTTCTGTATAAAGTACAGAATATTTTGGTGCAAGTAATTTCTGGGAGGGGGTAAAACATTTTTAGTAAAAATGTGAGGAAATCTCTGCCGACTGTTTCTGTAGCTCAGCAAGAGGACTTACCTAGTCCATTCTTGACAGGTTTGTTTATCTGTTTTGAATCCAAAAACTGATGCTTCAGTCCAGTCCAGTTTAGTCCAATCTATCTCATGGTTGGGCTATACTGAGGATTCTGGTCAATGTGGTCCATGTGGTCCATGTTCTTTTGCACTGTGCATGCTGCTCTTTGACTGCCAAGTCATTTGTCTTGGCTTTCCAGCTGTATTTTATTTTATTTCTTCTCTTCATTCTCTTTTTCTAATTGCCTCCTTTTCTACTTGGGGAAACTCTTGCCAGGAATCATTTTAGCAGATGGCACAAATAGTCAGTGTGAGCGTTTGCACAGTATTTTCTTTCAACCACCACAGCTAGGCTTTCTCTGTATCTCTGGCAGAGCTGGCATAAGCCTGGTAGGAACCCTGACAGTCATAAACCTGGCATTTGCCCGCCTCTCTCTTCTTTCTGCTAGTCTCCAGTTTATTGCCCAACAGAGATGAATCAAACAAGAAGAGGCTGGACCACACAGATTAAATCTTAAAGAAGACATATGATGGAATAGCAAACTTAGCTTTAGTGAATTATGAGAGGTTCTGCAGAAGAGCCATGATGAACATGAGGGATGTGCCCTCCTTCATACAAAAATCTTAAACCTTATCCAGTAAAACATGTGAATTAGAACCAGGACTAGGCCCTACATGAAATGTCAAGTTACACAAAGTAATTGTATTTGTAAATTGTGGTTGTCAAAACTATTTTAAACTCCATGCCAGATAAGGTTTTAACTGGGCTTTTAAAATTGCGCTTTGAATATATTGTATTTTAATGTCAGATGACATTCATTCTATATCCCCTTTCAATCTTGTCTTAGTATAAGCCTGAGCCTTTCCTTCTTGCAAGCTCCAGAAGGATACACGCTTTGGGTCCCCTACCCCTATGAAAAATGAATTTGGAGTTGTCTGTGGAGTTTGATCGACCCACTGTAGGTTCTTGACAGATTAGTCCTGTAATGAGCCCCAGGCTCAGAGGTGTCTGCCACGGACTCACTGACGGATTGTTGTTGTTTTTGTAGCTGTCATCTTTTTGTTTGGTTGTGTAATAACAGCTGCCTTTGTCAGACTTGTGTATGCTTCCCCTAGAGGTCTGAGTGTCCCCAGCAGTTTTGAGGGGGCCGGATGGTTGGATTGGTTATCCATGTAACCCTCAGGGGTGGCTGAGTAGGGGGTGGGGGGGGGTTTATATGAAGCTGTCATAACATTGTCGGCGTGTCATGGACAAGCCATGTTTTGTTTTGTTTTGGTTTTTTTTTGGTTGAGCACTGCTTTAAGCATATTTTTTAGACTTTTTCATTATGTGAGGAGATTCATTATATGATGAGATTCACTCTGATGAACAGACGTTGTCAAATGAAGCCATTAATATCCATGCAAGCATTCCTTTGAGACCCTCTCTGTTTTCCCCGCCTGCCATCTGGTGACCAGTGTAAACACTGGCAACATCGCGAGGCCTTAAATACAACATTGGCTAGCCACTGCCTGCACTGCTGTTCTGGTTGGTCTGAGCCTGATATCCTCAGCCATGTGGGCAGTTGGTTGGTACTGTCCTAGAGAAAAGCTCTTGTTAGTTCTTGTGTTCAATAAACCCGTTGCTTTTACAAGCCCGTTAAAATGCTCAGGTTTGTCTCTACAGTAGTCCCATAGAAACAAGCTCATCCCCACACCCCCCATCCCAATGCAGACTGCTCCAGATTGGCAGCAGGTTTGCTGTGAATAAAGCCTTCATGGGCAGGTGGCACAGGAGCCCCGAGGGTGGCACCGAGGCCAAAAGCCTGCTCCTACTTCTGCTGTCTTCAACCTACTGACGGCACGGTTTGGTAACATCTGGCGCATAGTGTCGGCTGAGACGGCTCACGGTGAAAGGACATGTCATCACTGTGTGTGTGTGTGTGTATGCGCTTTGCTGGGTCCTGTATTTACCCAACTGGTGGTCTCTGTGTGTGTGTTTGTCTTGTGGGGGTGGGGTTACTAAGCAGAGGGGGGCCTCCAAGTGTTCTCCCCACAGATTTAGCCCTGAGGCTGTGTGTCAGTCTGATGTGTTCTGTCACCTCCGAGACTGTGTGTGTGTGTGTGTGTGTGTGTGTGTGTGTGTCTGTGTGTCTGTGTACGTGTGTGAGTGAGCGAGTGTGTACATCCTTGCATGAGCGCTTGTATGCAGCATGTCTGGACAGCCTGTTGGGAAGCAACCCACATGCTTCACCAGCTAAGCCCTTAGATCCTTTGTTCTCCCACTTTTCCTGCCTCTCACCGTTGGAACAGCACAAAAGAGATCCAGTCTCTGGATACTGGAACAAGGGCTCATTTTGACCCAAACCTTTGCAGCATTCAGTGACCTGAGAAACGTCCAAAGGTTTCTGTTCCAGGACCCTTTAACATATCGAAAACTACTGAATAGAAATTTATGTTCAGGATTCGAAACAAATTAAATTTCCATGGTTATCCTACTGCCATAAATCCCTTCCATCTGATATACAAGCCAGTGTTGCCATTCACATATTTTTCATTATTCAGGGGGATTATCATTTATCGGACATTTGAAAGCTTTACAAGAAACCTAGAGGAGGCCAGCATTCTCTGTGGGATTGGTTGTCTAAGGAAAACATGAGACTTAAGCTGGATTTATACTTCTGCGTCGCGTCGTCGCAGACACCGTCACAGACACCGTCACAGACACCGTCACAGACACCTTCGCCGACGTTTTTGATTTATACTTCTGTGGTCGATTTATACCTCTGCGTCCGCGTAATTGCTACGCGTGGCAGTTCACTGCCACAATGCTAGGAGTTTAGAAAGGGTCCTTTGCGTGTGTGTTTTCCGGTCGTTGCGTTGCGAGTATTGGCTTCTGGTGCAAATCAACAGGCTGTAGCTAGCGGCAAGCTACAAGCTGGCCTCATCCACAGTGTCATCTATTGTGTCAGAGGTTTGCAAAGCGTTGTGGACAACACTGCAGCCCGAGTTTTTGCCCTGTCCGTCAACTAACCAGTGGGAAACGATAGCCGGAGATTTCTGGAGACTATGGAACTTCGCAAACTGTCGGATGCGTTGATGGGAAGCTTTGTCTGGTTAATAAGCATAGTTATCAGGTCATTACTTTCTATGGTCAACTGTCTTTGTCAGGTGAATGGGTAATTATAAGGCCATTTATGTAAGTTCAAAAATGCCGATCTTGTACACACAACGCACTGGAAAGGCGGAGAACTGGAATTGATGTAAAGCGAACCAATCACAATCCATGACGTTTGCGTCGGTCTGCGTACCGTGTCGGCGACACTTTGACGCGTAGTCAGGATTTTTTTCATGCGCACGAAAGGTGTATGCGTAGTGTCGGCGAAGGTCTGATTGGTGTCGGCGAAGGTCTGCGACGACGCAACGCAGAAGTATAAATCCAGCTTTAGGCTCCGTATCTAGTGCTTTCTACTTACCCAGTAGACATAGTGGTTCAGTTTACACAAAAGGCTTGAACAATATTTAAAAATGCATTTTAATTAATAGGAGCAAATACGATCTTATTAAGATGGGGTATTCAATTAATTAGCTATTACCAGAGTTGATTGTGAATTGCTTGACTCTGGTGGTATGATGGTTGGCTGGGGCAGTCTGAGGTGATGAGGTTGGACTATATCATGTGACAAGGCTTGTGTAGGATCGGCCATCTAGCAGATGGTGTACTCTATAGATCTGTGCCGTTCACCCGTAGAGAATTTCCAATGGCACCTTTGTTGTGTGCAGCATCTGTGGTTTATTCAGTGACTCGCTCCAAGGCGCTCTCAGGGCTTCCATGAAAGCTAGAAGCACTATATTTAACTCTATTTTCAGTGTGTCTGTTTGTTTGCAAAGGGCCACTCACATGGCAGACTTTACAGGGCCTTTTCTTTATTTGTACCAGTAGCTCATAGAATGGAGGGCCGGACGGTTCCGGAAATACTCCTCATTCCCTGGTCATTCCTCTTTTGATCGTTTTTCTTCGTCTGCATCCGCATATATCTTTCAGCACAGACTGGATGAAACTTTGCTCTTGCATTACAATGTGGGAGCCGTGCTGGGGCAAAGCTGATTTGCTCAGGGCATCCCTGTTGACGTCATGCTGAGCGGCCGTCGGCCAGTGCCCAGATCAGACTGTCTGTGCGTCCCATGCCGCGCTGTCACAGAAGTGCGATTCCCGCCTGGGCTTCCTTGGAGCGTCCGCGCCGCGGACAGGAAGGTTAACGGTTACAGTGCAGACAAATGAAAAGGGGAGCCTTGGCCAGCTCAGCATTGTTCCACCTGGATGCTGAATGTCCCACTTACCAACTTGTTTGTTTGGGATTCTTTTTTTTCCCTCCCCTTCTCCTCTCCTGCAGAAAGGGCTGGACAAGGTACAAAGAGCCCCTCTTTAATTTCCTGCCACAGAATCTGCCTCACAGGGATGTCATTTTTCCATCCTATTTCTCTTTTGTTTAGAGCAAATGTTTCATCCAGTTCATTTTCTACTCGCTGCCTTGCCCAACCATTTGTGTTCTGACCAATTTCTGCCGTCATAATGGAGGCTATTTGGAGCACACTGTGTTTTTTTTCCACAGTGTTTACACTAAAACTGGGTGGATCTTACCCAGGATGCATTTTTCCTGGTCACCATGGTCCTCACAATAAAAAGGATGCCTTCTCACTTACTGACTTTTTGACCTCCTCAGCCCTGCCCAGTCGAGCCCACTCGGCTTAGCACAGTTACTTTTCCTGTGCGTGAATTGCTTTGCCTTGTGTCTGTCAATCAGTCCCTGACTGTTTGTTGAAATTAGAGCAGTGGCTCAATGTGCCTGTAAGGATGAATGTGCTTGTAAGGTCCCCTAGGTATGCTATACCCCTGATTTTGTGAGCACCAGCCATTGACCCATGAACTGTTAGAATCCACCATAACATTAATCAGGTACAGACCCACCGCACCACAGTAGTAACTAAGCCCATTCCATCCAATTAGAGGAGATTACACTCTAAGAGTCTTACATGTGAACCAGGTGCTCTTTGTCCCATACAAAGCTCAGTCTGATGATTGCAGCTTGGAGAAACTATTGAAGCTATTCATTATTTTTTCAGTAGTTTTCAGTATTTTTATTATTACTTTTTTACATTTTATGCCGTTTTATGCTTTTGGTCCTGTAATGTAGAAACAGACACAAGCATTCAGTGTAGACTTCTCTTTATATATGGTTTGTCTGTGGTTATTAGTGCAAATCAGTGCAGGGATCAATTGCATCCTCAGTATGCTGAGTCTGGCATCCATGATTCAACAGCTGCTTTTGTTCATTCTATAGGGTTTCTTGATGGGGAAAAAATAAATCTTAGTCGGCAATTTTGGCACATCCCAGTCAGCAATTGAACTCAAGTGACCACCTCAGTCATGCATCGATAACATTCACGCTGAGGCAAAAAGGGGGTAACGTCCGTTGCGTAGTTTTTGGACAGAACCATTTTCTTTGTGGGAGGCACATGGAGGCGGAAACAACGGAAAGTCCTCCTGCTGCTCTGCGCACACTAATGCGGCTCGTCTTTGTTTTTCTAACTCCTAACCCCCTTGGCTGAGCTCATAGAAGTAGGGGAACATTTTTCATGTCAAGGGGAAAATGTAAACAATCCCAAACCCACACTCAAACTATGTACATGAAGACTATATATAGTCAATATAAGAGGGCCAAGCCTTGTGCTCTGCGAGATTGACGTTTTCTTGTCACTGAATAGTGTAAATATTAATCAAATGTCATTGAAATAATTTTTGGTTGTTTAACTATGCAGTTGATTTGTACCGTATATCATAAAAAGTGTTGACCAAGGTGCATAATACAGGCAGAAGAAAACGTAACACTACTTAGCAGCTCTAAAATCAACGGTCACTCTATTCTGTTATGGACTGTCGAAATGGGCTATTATCTAATTTGTTCATTTGGATTGAAAGTCTAAAAATATCTTCCTGCAGAAGAGGATAATTTTTCACATTGTATTTATAAATTTGTGATTGAAGCGGTCTGGATTTAAATTTAGCTCTAGATTGCATTTGGTTTCTTTTTCTTCCTCCCTATCTTGATTTCGTTTGTAGATCAGGGGGAGTGTTAGGATACCCTGTCTACTCTCTTAAAAGCCCAGTCCTCGCCCTCAGCCAAAAGCATTTCTGAGCCTGACAAGAGACAGCCAGCCTCCCCTCCCCCACACAAACCCCTACACCTTTCCCTCCTCCTCCAGTAGGCAGCCAGTCAGGGGAGAAATCCATGGGAGGTCATTTTGTAGGGGTGCTAAAGCAGCCACTTGCACGAAGAACAGAGTTCCCCTTCAGTGAGGCTCAAGTGCGCTGCCTACGTGTGTGTGTGTGTGTGTGTGTGTGTGTGTGTGTGTGTGTGTATGTATGGGTGATGGGGAAAGAGGGACAGACATAGATAGAGAGAGAGAGTTGAGGGGTCCTGGGGACCTTTTAGCTCACTCTCCAGAGAGGGGGAAGGGTGGAGTGGCATCTCTTAAGGAGCCGCTCTCAGAATGCTCCCTTTGTCTGGGCACTGGAGCAGGTGAAGGCTCTGGGTCGACTCAGGTTCTCAGGTTGCCTGCGTCTGCACCGCTTTGCCAGGCCCTGGGCTTTGCTCCCCGCACAAACCCATGAGGAAGACTGGACAGGGGGATAGGAGGGTGGGGGGAAAGGGGATCAGGAAGGATGTGGGATGGCTGACACCCAATCCCAGACAACCCTCTGATATCACTCTGCTTTGGTATTGCTCTGTCAGCTGTTATCTCTATCCGTTCCCCTCTCCACCCTCCTCCACACTGAATTTGGTCCAGCACAAGTACGGAGATCTGGACTCAGATACGAGGGATTGGGTGGTTAGATTACCGTTCCATGTCTACTTCCACTGATCTCTTATCTGCCCTCTGCAGGCCTTTTGCTGGTCTGATTTCAAGTCGTGGCCGAAATGTAAATCACGTGCTGCCAATGAAGATAGCTGCATGATCAAATTAATGAGAGGCCTTGTGGCAGGAACATGAAGCGTGGAGCATTGCATTGTATGCTGTTCACTGGACCCTGTTGGCTTTCCAGTTTCTCCACAGTTTCAGATCTGCATTCATGGCGAGGGACGCTGCTGCTGCTGCTGCTATTGCTGCTGCTGGCCTCCAGATTACAGGGCTGTAGCTATGATGCCTCTTTTCCTGCTAGCTGTGGGTACATTATCTGGCTGATTCCCTCTTTAAGTCCTAAGCCCTGAAGCTTCAAAGCCCTAACTGGCATGAATCAACCAATAATAAAGCCGATTCATGCCAGTTAAGTCTCTGTTGGGTTGGTGTGTAGGGCTTGGAATGGAAGTGGGTTGGGATAGGGGCCTTAGCCACCATCCAATCATTGGTTTCCATTTTTGAGAAGCATATGCTGCTGTTGAGAGCTGCAGCTGAAAAGTAGAAGCTAATAGTCATTCCTGTTAATTTTCGTGTCTGTGTCTAAGGCACAGTGGTACATTAGAGTGGACAGACGCTGGTCACTTGGGGTTGGGGGGGGGGGGTGTATAGTGGAACTTATAACTACAGAGACTACAGAGAGACTGACCATTACGTACCAAGGCTTGCTTCATGCAATGGCGACCACTCTGATGATGAGAAGACGGCCCTGTAGACTGTCGGAATGAATGGTGTGGATTCATTAGTCAGCTCTTTTTTTTTTTTTTTTTTTTTTAAACAGCGCCTTGTAAGTCCTAATGTCTGTGTACGTCACGACCCACAATATCCAAGCCAAGCAGTTCAGGGCTGAACTGAGGCATGAGCTAGCCTGTTGTCCATCCACCACTTGCATAAGCTGAGAAATCTGCCAGCATGGCACCTGCTTGCTGCTGCTGTTTCTGCTGTTGGCGGCAATACTGCTTCTGCACCTTCCCTGGCGGTAACATTGGCTAGTGTTGGTGCAGTGTGTCTGTGTGTGTGTGTGTGTGTGTGTGTGTGTATGTGGGTCTGCTCCCTGCCTTTTCCAGCAGGGAGAGCCTGGAGGGCCGAAAGTCGAGCTCTCTCACTTTTTCCATGGCCTCACGCCTCTCCGCGGTGGAAAGTGCCGTCTGTGACAAGGCACAGTCTGATACCTGATCCTGTCTAAGAATCTCAGGGCATCATATAACTGTCTTCCTATCCTTTTCCATTTAGGCTGGGAAAGGCCTGTAGTGCTGAGGAAGAAAGACCAAAGCTCGTTGGGATTTATTCTTTATGTAGGTCCAGACAAAATGTAAATGCATTTGTTTCAGATCCACATATGATATTTTATTTGTTTCTTTATATTTCTTGCTGATTTCTCACAATTTCTTTCTTATGTTGGTCCAATGCATCTATCATTTACTTTACAAGCCACCTTCTGTTTTTGACAGGCTTCCAAAAGTGTTTATTCAGAGACCAGGTGCATGATTTGCATATTGTAAAACTTTGTTAGGGAAACTGTTTAAACTGTTCTTAAGTACTGGTGGAATCTGCTGTTGTTGGGAGTGCTTTATGAAAAGGAAGTTATTTTATAGGACAAAGAGCTCTACCAAGGCAGTCTTGAAAACCTCAATTTCAAATCTATATGTCTCAACATCAGAAGCAACATTCCATCCAATCTTTAATTTCACTAATGTGTCTGTTTATTGTGGTACTTTCCCCATCAAAGGGGAATTTAGACAGCATATAATCATCCTTCACTTTACAGCAGTCTAGCTTAAATGGAAAAGACGAAAGTTGTTGTTTGCATCTCCTCTGTTTCTGAGGAAGGGATATCATGTTTGTACCTGAAGCCTTTATTTAATTTTATACCTCTGTTTGATCGATCAGATTTCCTACTGTGTTGCACTATTACGAAATGTGCATTATTTTCAGATAAGCACACCCCCATCCATTTTTATTCACTTTTCGAGCTGTATTACAGTTGCATATCAATTACCCTTAATCACTATAAAGTTTAAAGGAACGGACACATTCTCACAGGGTTACAATTTAGTGCCTGACCGAGATGGAATTTAAGTCTGTTACACTGCATTCAGTATAGAAAAAGGTCATTTGCATAGACGTCAAGACAGGATCAAATCCTTTGGCATGGAGCCAAAGGATGAACCAACAACCCCCTTTTGACCAACCATACAGCAACCAACCAACAGGCTTTGCTTCAGCATATTTTCCCATCAGTGACTGAATCAGACCTTTACTGTGGGCCTGTGGGAACTTAAGCAGACAGGAGACTGTGTTTTTGTATGCTCTGAATCACGCTGCTGAGCGCTACAATGGAAGCAAGTCATTGTGGAAAAAAAGCCGAGAGTAGCACCTCGGCACGCAGTGTTGTTTAAAGTAGGCTACTGGCTCCCTTGTGGCTTCCACTTTTCTCTCATATCTTTAGTCAGACAGTAATATATGATACTAATCAGACGTGTGTTGCGTTCTCATGTTTCATATTCAAGACATTCTCCTGTGTGGGGGTTGTGTGTGGGAGGATTGTTTTGATATCTGTCTGGATGACTGAAGTAGCAAGGTTATTGAATCTTATCTCTTCCTGTTGTGTGTGTGCGTGTGTGGTGTGTGACACTGCAGAGCATGTGCTCAGAGTCGCATCTTGTTTGGGGTGGGGTTGGGGGTTGGGGGGGACCCAGTGACATTGCTCTACGGGAACCCAATTACCTTGATGTGATGAGAAGTATCTGGAAGGCCCAGGCCCAGAGTTGAATGCCTTTGGTCTCTGAATGGGCAGACTGTTTGAGCCAGCTCCAGCTGTCCCTCAGCAGTCTTTCTTTCTTTGGCTGCCTGGCCATTTGGAAACAAACTGAACAACCAAGCGACCAGTCATCACGATAGTGTGTTTTATTTGAAACAAAAAATGAAGCATCTAAAATGGAATGATGCCACTCTGTCGGTGTGGTTAGAGAGGTGCCAGGGCTAGTCACCTGCCTCTTTGCTGTAGCCTGCGCAACCCTGGGCGGTTGGCTTTTAAACTGAATGAACTACCGGTCCAGTCCAGCATTCAGGCAGCAGCACCCTGCGCTCCCGACAGGAAGATGGATGGGAAACGTGCCACCTTGTCCCGTGGTCAGAATCCAAATGCTTTTCTTGCTGCAAATATGGGGTGGGTGGTGTGGACATTGGCTCGACAGATTTACGGGTGGTGTTGTGCCTGCCTATCCTTCTAGGCTTGGCACCCATACCTAAATTGATGGCAGGCTAAATCAGGCTCCAGAGTGGTGACGAGCACAACCGCGTGGATCAGACCTGATGGAGGTGTTTTGGGCTAATAACAAAGCTCCACGCCACAACACACTGTGAGTAAAGAAGGAGCACTAACACCGTTTGTCGGCAGAAACCAAGCCCTGAATTCTCCTCACTCATAGACACCCTTAAACGTTCAGTTTGTTCTGTGAAGAGTGTGTGTGTCTCCCTAAGCATTGCAGCTAATTGGTTTCCATCTGAGTTTATCTGTCAAAATATCAGCAACCCCTCTTTGCACGTACCGCTAATGAGGCATGCAAGCATCCTCCTGTTTACACACATTTAGCTCTTAGAACAGCGGAAGGAAGCCTCCCTCTGTAATGCAAGTTGCTAGTTTTCTTCTTTCTCTGCTTCGGTTTGCTTCAAGTGTGGCTGAATTCACGACTGTGAATGGTAACATCCCCTTTCTTCAACCCAGCGTTCACTGACAGCTGAGAGCCAAGTGGCATTTGGAATTGGATCCTGCCCTGCGTGGAGTTGAGAGCTTAAACACTTCCTGCCTGTCCTAATAACGCAGCTGGTGAGCGCGGCAAGCGAGCGAACAAACTAGCGGCAATGGGAGGCTTCGCCTCAGGATCGCTTACACCCTGCTTCGCGTTTAAGGAGTCTCCATGCTACAACGAATTAAATTTGCAATTAACCTTTGGGGGAAGGTGGAAATGGTCTGGTTCATCGAAAGAGCGCTGTCAAAGAGCTTATCTTAGTTGCGTGCCATTGCCATTGCTGCTAGTTCAGTGGGCACAGTGGGAGTTGTATTGTGCTGCCGAGGCTCTTCCACTGGGTTTAACAAAAGCTTGATAAACACAATTAATTAGACTTTTTTTGGGGTGCGTTTCAGTTCGCCAAGTCAGGTGCTCTGGCACTGAACTGAGATGCTCTGGCTAACAACATCCACAGTAGGAAACCAGGAGGTGTAGAGAAGAAAAGTCAAATCAGTTATCTGGCCCCCATTCACATGAGTTTTTTTTTTTTTTTTTTTTTTAAATAATGACCAAGGTGAAGATTTAGCTCAGGTCAGGCCAGGCAGGGCTGGACTGAGACTGCAGGCCAGAGGAGGGTAACTCCTCTCTGGCATATGGGGATGGCTGAATAAATCCTTTTCTGGCAGCCTGTCTTCACCACTCTAACCCTTTTGCCATGACTACTTTAGCAGCTGCCCCCATTTGCATTGACGGCTTCAGTTTGGCCAACACCTCTTTCTTTTTCCTTTCTCTCTGTCTTTTTCTTGCTCTACCTCCCTCTTTTAATACACCCCTCTCTCTTTTCCTTCTGCCTGATGTCACATCTTTGTCTTTGGTGGAGTTTGATCGTGTGTGTGTGTGTGTGTGTGTGTGTGTGTGTGTGTGTGTGTACATCCCTATGCTTTTCTGTCGCTCTGATTGCTTGTCTATGCCTTTTGGTGAGGTTTTGATTTGCTGTGTCTTGTTTGTCTCTGCCGACTTCTGCTCCCAATTGCCACCTCTGTGTTACTAGTCTGTTCTTGTCTGTCAGTAACCTTTCTTTTACAGTCTCTCTCACACATCATTTGTCCCTTGTTTCTATTTTTACCAGCAACACTAGGCTCAAGATTGAGACATCGTCATGTCTCAAACCTATTGTGTTGGATGCTGCTGATCAGCATCCCAGAGTTCTTTTCCCTGGGAGTGCTTGTTGAGCCCTGATGACATCTGGCTTCTGCTGGGCCTCTCCAGCTGTTCTGCTACCTGTGTTGGCCACTAATTTGGGCCGGCAGGATCAAATGGAGGGTGTAGGCAGGCTGTTATTAGGCCCTCCTCAACCCTCCCACTCCAGGGTTCAGCAAGCCCCCCATATCCCCCTTCAGCTATTCAGGAGCCTCTAAAGGTGATGACCGGTGTTTGCGTGACCCCTCCCACATACACCCCAGCCCCTACCCCTTGTCCCTCAGAACAGGTCAGGTTCTGACCTTTGACCTCCAGGACATGGGAATATTTCTTGCATTTCCAATGCAAATATTTAATGTAGGTTTATTGGTCTGTTTATGTATCTAGCCTACCTATTGATCTATCTATCTACCGATCAATTAGTCTAGTGTCCCTGTATTCATTGTTGCCTGTACATTTCCTGAATCCTAGAGATTACTTATTTTGGCGTGTTTTGTGTTCCAGTCAGAGGTGAAATTGCATGCACACTTTTCCAAATAATGAATAGGAAACTAGGCTAATGTATACTAAATAGGGAACAGTTGGAGGGAAGACAGTTGACTGTCATACTGGCTCAGTTCCACTGGCCTTACGGTTTACAGAATCAGTCAAACTGATGCTAACTACAGTCAATGTCCATAAATTGGGTGTTGGCTATCCCCGATAGGCAAGAAAAGTTAAGACAAGAATTGCTCTATTGTGGTGTGGCTGGAGCACTTGCCTGCTTCTTCCATGCCTATAGTTTACACTTGGAAGCTTTCAGTCTTGCTAGGAGCTTTAGTTGTTTGGATTCTCGATTTTGCCATGATTATATGTGTTGCACAGCTGCTACTTTGAAGCTGGCCTCCTATTTTGTTTTTGTATTTAGTGTTGTGTATAAAGTTGATTCACAGGGACAGCCATGCCCACGGCACAGTCCCTGTTCTCATTGCTTGAGCTCGGGTGGCACTCCTTAATGCCACAGGAGCAGACCACTGTGGATTCCGTAAACTTTGTTGCAGACTGCCGCAGAGGCTGTAATTACTGTAGTCAATAAAGAGGAATGAACAGTCGATATCGCTGTCTATTTTCCCTAAAGAAGGGTATTTTTAATTCTATTCCTTTTGAAGATCTGGGACATTTTATTTATGGGTTCCTCCCTTTTTTCGAAGCAGATAGACGATAATAATGGACTTGTCAGGTCCTAACACTGTATTTCATAATGGGAATAAGTGCAGACTAGCCTTTTTAGGAGGATGACAAGGTCTCATTTTTGAAAATTCTAAGTGAGGAAACTTTAATTGGTTATTTTTAGCACATCTCTTGGGATTGCTTTGAAAGCTCAGTAATATGGTTCCTTCACTGACTTATTCTGTCAGTCTAGCCTACCTCAGTCATTCAACTCACGAAGCGTAGACCAAGAATACATGTATGAGGTCGATACTGTACATTTTCATATAGGCCGATGGATGGCATGAGAGATCAGTTGTACTGCCCATCCTGGTAAAGACTACCACAGACTCATAGCGTTGTCCAGTGGTGGATAGCATAGTCCTCTGTGTGCCCTTGCCAACCTCTAGGAAAAGTCCCTTGTGGCCTCCCGTCCTGATCCTCCTTCCCACTGGGTATTTTTAGAGGGGGTGGGGTGGGGGGTGATGGATTGGTTGGGGTGTTGGCCTGTGGTACGCGTCTCTTTTCTTTTGCCAAGCAGTTTGGGCAGAGGCCACCCCAGCACTGGACCCATTTGACTTGCAGTTGACTTTGCGACTGGCTCCTGTGCAGCATAGGAGCGATTATGGCTGTTATAGCTCATTGCTCCTCTTGCCTACATGTCATTAAACCACGACTATTTCTGAACATAATTTGCACAAGAGCACTAATATGGTGTCAGAAAAATGTTTGCATAGGAGTCTGTGGAATGTGAAATTGAGTTTTTAACCAACCTGACCTATGACTAGGCATCTTGTTTCTTAGACATTAATCATATGCTCCTGTTGAAACTGGTAGCCAAAAAATACTTTAATAGACTATCGGTGAGGCTGTATAAAGACATTTCCAAAAGGTTCCAAATGTTTGCTCCACCCCAAAACAACTGTGTGTTGACATTTTGTAACAAAAGATATTAATCAAGCAGTTTAGGTAAGTTTCAGGCAAAAAAGAGGATCTCCCTAGTTGACTAATTTTTAATCACAACCGTATTGTGACATTCATGAATCATGAAAGATGGATTTAATCCCCTGTTAAGCTGTGGGATCACCTTCTGAATTGTGAAGTTGGCTTTTGTCATCACACACACCAGTGATTCTTCCTTTCCCTTCCTTTTACAAAAAAATCTTGTATAGTTTATTATCTGTATGTTGCCTTGATGCCGATTATGTGTCCATAGTACTTCTTGCACTGTTTGTACTGATGCATGTCCTTGTTGCCTGTCTAGAAAGCAAAACACCTACCCAAGTCAAATTCCATGCAAGTATACTTGGCCAATAAAACATTTATTCTGATTCTGATGTTCAACTTCAGAATTACGAGAGGAGATGGTAGACACACAGTAGTCTTTGTTTGTAAAAATACAGTTGTCAGGCTTGTACAAAAACTTGACAGATAAACAGCTTTTATGGGTGAACCTAACTGACCCCTGTACTGACACAAGATCCCATTTCCTAAGTTCTACCTGCAGGCCAAATTATTTAATGACCCAGTACTTAGGACTCAGCTGAGGATATTGGGGATTCAGCCAAAGAGTTTTACAATAATCTTTGGGCACTGACTTCAAAGGTTCTCACAGCTTCTCTAACTCTAAGAAGCAGGGTCTTGGATGAATCTCTATGTATCCCCTAAGACCTAAGGCCTGAACCATCTAACACTTAACTGACATTAATCAACTGATTCAGTTTTTTTAATGGTTCAGAACTTAAATGTGTAAGTGTAAGTTTTTTATTTTTTTCATATGAGAATTTCTCCCATTTATCGGCGAAGTGGTATACTGCACACGTTTGAATAAAATGTATTAGCCCTCCCCTTCCCACGGTCCTCATTTCCCATGGTCCTCATTTTGAAAATGGCGGAGCAAAATGGATATTCTCATTTGGTACCCAACCACATTTATATATAAATGGAAATTACCAAGTTTACGGGAACACTACAATTTATTCATGGAGGTAATTACCATCGTTTTACACTATATTTTTAAAATAAAAAATAAATTTTTAATAAAAGACGAAGATAAATAGAAGATAAATCCTACACATAGTGGCTTTAAGGTTTGGGAGAGCATTGGGGCCTTCTACCTCTGTCTCTGTCTTATTCTGAGGCTTTGCGCCCTTACTGTCTCTTGCATAACTGTGCTCTTCCAGACCTCTAAGGCGTATCAGACATCTGCCTCAGCCTTAGGCCCCAGGAATCCTGGAGAGAAATCAGAGGACCAGACTATAGCCCTTAGCATCCTCTGTGTCTAGAACATAATTCGTCAGGTCTCCCATGGCGTTAAAAGATCAAGCACTGGGCTCTCTTTGGAATTGCTCATTTTTAATCATTTTGAAGTTAGGAAGTATGCATAGTGGACAATTTTTGTAGTTGTTCATTTTAAATATTCTGTAATAAAAATGCTCCAAAAGTCACCAGGATGACCCTCACACTTTGAATGCTTTCCAAATTGGCAGTGTGCTAGTACGATCAACTTATCACTTATCAGTTACAGATGGAGGGTTTTTCTCTGCACCATGAGGCAAAGCAAGCTCAGAGGCACAAAGTGTCCCTGGCCACAAATCTGTGGACATGTGGATTCGTTGCTTGTCCTCAAAGCAGTTGTTGGAAATTTAGCACCGCTTAAAGTTTGGCGGCTGTAGACTTTGCCAATAGAAAGGGGTGGTGTTAATCACTCTAGATGATTGGACATTAATATTCACTGACCAAATCTATGCTGGGAACTTGACTTGACTATCAAGTCTATGCTGGGAACTTGACTTGACTATCAAGTCTATGCTGGGAACTTGACTTGACTATCAAGTTTAACAGTCAACCAAGCCCCTTTAAGAAGCATGAACTATGTTATTTTGGGTAACACTGGTGTATGAGGGTGACATGAGCCTGTCATGAAAATGAATGACATTAATGTTTTTGTCTTTTTGACACAGAAACTGTGATTATGTGACAGTCAGTCATTCATGTTTGTGATCCATACCATATAATATTTGTGGCAGCTTTCATTCATTCTTAGATACCCTCAAAGAAAGTGTTACCTTGTTTTGTTTTCCTCATTTCCCTATGTGCACTATTTTGTCATTACCATTAGATTGATATGTACTGCCTTGGCTGTGGCTCAGCCTTCTGCTTTGCCTGTGTCTAGTGCCAATGGTTTAAATTCCACTCCAAATGTATAGGGCCTGGCCTGTCGTCCACTAGCGCTGTTGTCCAGGATGCACAGCCATACTTATTGAGTACCTCAGTCAGGCTCAAATAACATATTAAGTCTTGTGTACACCACCACCAAATTAGAAGTTGTTTGGAATTATCCAAACCCTTTCTATACTACAAGTGTTTTGTGGCCATAGAAACCCTATCTCTGTTGTTCAGGTTGACAGACAACAGGTTGGTGCAGAGTTTATTTTTACAGTGTGGGTGTGTGATGTGGTCTTGCCTAGCATGTTTGGATTGCCTGTAGAGCTGCAAAATGTTGCTTTGTCTTATCAGCTTCCACCCATCCACCCAGAGGACAGCAGGAACTGGGGCTGGTGGTTAGAAGCTCTGAGGTTCGTGTGACTGAAAGAGGGAGAGGGAGAGTGAGAGAGCTGACAGTGTAGTGTATCTGTCATAGCGCTGATGCCAAGACATAGTGCTGATGCCAGGGGCACTGTGTGTTATTGAGGAGCAAGGCATGGGGGCTGTATGACATGCCCTCGCTCTTTTGCTCATCTGTGGACATTGCCACCCGGCTTCTATTTATTTTCAGTGCCACGGACAAAGGCCACAGGATAAGATTAGAATTTGATTGATTTTTGAAGCCCTTTTTTCCCCTCCTCCTCTCCCATTTCACCTGCCTCTCACCCTCAACCATCGACCTCCAAAGTCAGAGGGAGACTCTCCTCTTTCTCTCTCCCACAGCTCTCTCAAAGGCATCTGTGGCAGGAAAATCAATACCAGATCGACAGCGGCCTTTTATGAGAAGGAAAGGGGCCTTCTATCTTTTTATTTTTTTTACAGAGTGTTTCACACATCCTTTCATTCCTGTTGTGAAGATAACAGTCTGTCTTCTGTGAGCGGTCTGTCTTCTTCTTCACCTCCTCCTTTTGGGCCTCCCAATTGAGTGATATGAGAAGGACCTGAATTTTTTATTCATGGTGCTTTATTCTGTAAATATTGAATGAGCCAGGACTTTTTATTTCCCCTTTGGCCTAATCTGTGCCACGGCCAAGATGGTGAAGTTGATTGGCTGAATGGAAGTAGGTCAACCAGGTTTTGTGCCTGGCCTCGGCCGGTGCTGGCGGTTTGCGTGGGTGTGGCAGTTCCAGAATGGAAGGGTGAGTTTGGGTGCAGAGGCTGAGACTGGCCATACCATTCCCACCCCTCGCCTTTTGGCTCCAGGCTTGGTTAGCACCCACCCTTACATGTACCCGTCTGCCATGGAACAACTCAGACAACAGGGAAGTTAGAGCTCCAAAAGACTTCATGTGACTAACGATGGTCACTGGCTAAATCTGAGAATCCCTAAGCCCTTGCCACTGAAACTTCATGCCTGCCTTGCCTTTCATTCTCACCCTAATCACATTGTCAGTCTTGTGGTCATCCAGCCATGGATATTATTTTGGGTCTTTTTTGTTTATTAAATAAAAAAAAGACAGACATCTGCTGTAGAAAATAGACACCCTCTCTTTTTGTGACTTATCTCTTGTGTGGGAACAGAGCAGTGGCAGAGCACAGCAGCATTTTTCACATTCCTGCTCCATCACTGCAGTCATCGCCCTTCTGTAATTTGAGTTGCATTCGCATTCATATGGCGGCAGCGAGTGATAAGACTTTCATAGTGGACGGGGGATAGAGCTGCATTTCTTTTCCTCATGTGTTGAAAGGTGTGTGTGTGTGTGTGTGTCTGTGCGTGAGAGAGAGTGTGTGTGTGTGTGTGAGAGAGAGAGAGAGTAAAAGAAATGGATCTCTCTTCATCTCCGAGTAGCAACTACTTCAACTAGTCTTCATCTCCGAGTCCGCTGGCCTTTGCATAACTTGATTTATTCATCAGTTCATTACATGGGCTGTGGGGGACTGAAGAGGGGAGAAAGCAGGAAACAAACATGCTGCTATGTTGTGTAATGCAAAAATGGGAGGGACACAGAGGGAGAGGGACAGAGAAAGTTTCAGTAAGTGAGAAAGCAACACTATAGAATGTCCCTCTTTAATTAATGCTCTTCTGACCTGTTCTTGTGTGGGATTGTATGTCACTCTAGCAACTGAAATATTTATCTGGTCACGCCAAGAACCTCAATGTTGTTGTCCAACATGCACTTGTTTTTATTAAGGGTGTGTTATTGGTGTGTGGGTTTTTTTAAATTGTTCTCTCTTTTTTTTTTTTTTTTTTTTTTTTTTTTTAAAACAAATCCTTTTTTTGATTTTTGGGGGGCGTAGACTAACTAATCTGTTGCATTTTCTTTATTTTGTTTTCACTTGTAAATATGTAGGTTTAACATTCAAAGTAGCAAATGTCCTCTCTGGTAGTACAGTTTTCTGTGGGAATCAAAGCATACCTCCTCTCAGGCAGTCCAAATGTGCTGTGCACAAAAAAAAAGCTCTGAGGCAGCCGCTGTGATATTGAATGGAGCACTCCCGCCTACAGGCAATGACGGCCTAATTGTTGGCTTTTCATTAAAAGGTAATCTCTATCCTGGGGCTTGATTAAGCTGTAACCCAAGTCCCCTGGTGAGATGGGAGGCAGTCGCAACCTGTGGAAGCACACAAAGGGCCAGGCAGGCCAGCTCCTGCCCCAGCCGCCCGCTGCTCTGCACTGCACATACGTAGGGATGAAACGAAGCACAGCTGGTTTGATTCACTCACATGATCGGTCCGCAACTCCCCACCACTGCATTTCTATACCCTGACCCGTGTACCACCCTCTGTTGCTGTTTCTACAGAACTCAAAGTGAGAGCGTGCTGACACCCTGGCATTATATAGTTTGATGGACTGTCAAATCATCATTACTTAGGATATGTCTGCTTCCCCTGGCATTCTGAAGGAAACCAACGTTCCTTTCATAGACCAGTGGCATAGGGGGAATATAAGACCAGTTTTAAATGGTAAATAAGCATTATTTATGCTAGTCAAGTCCTTGAGGGTTCAGGTCCTTAGACTTTAGGTGCTTAGGGAAGATACTGGTATTCAGTCATAGAGTATCATTGTGTTTCAAGCTGTTAAGTGCTGGAATAGGAAATAGGCTAAACTTTAGGTAGCTCCAGTGGCACCCTCTTAGTTCATGTAGTGTTTCTCAAACTATGGGCCGCGGACCGGCACTGGGCCGCGAGAAGATTACCATCGGGCCGCGGGCCGACCTTGATTGCCTCCTTTTATTTTATAACTTTAACACAACTGTCACTGTAAATCAGATTATGAAGAAGAGCGATGCTGGCTGGCTGGCTCTGCTATCAGTGTCTTTGCGTCACCTACATCGCCCCTCCCACGTTTAATGTTGTAGAATGTTGAAAACTGTTCGAACTCTTTGCCGTCGGCACGTTTGCACTAATCCGTCCTGTCTATCCACACGCATACACGTTTCACCAGACCAATGGCATGTTCAAAGCAAGCTAGTCTTGACTCTTTCTTTGAGAAACGTTCATCTAGCACTGTATATTCACATGACACAGAGGCAAAAACATTGCGCTTTTACTTGCAATTACGACCCTTCATACATTAAATTTGGCTTCATTTCAAGTGATGGTTACCCCCCAAAACCAATTTGTGTCATCTGCCAAACAATGTTCAGCAACGAGGCCATGAAGCCGCCCAAATAAGCCTGCTGGAAACAAAACACCCAAATCTAAAAGATAAATCTGAAGCTTTTTTTTTTCAAACGAAAGAGTGACGAATTGGCTACCCAAAGTTAACCATGGCATCATACCTGGTTTCGTCCCACATTTCTAAGTGCCAGGCAACTTTTACAATTTGCGAGATGCTAATTATGCCTTTGATACTGCATGTTGTCCGGCTGCCACCTTGGTGCAGGTCAGGATAAACTTTTGGAACTCTCGTGCGATGCTGGTCTGCAGTCTATATTTACTCGACTTTCTCTGTCTGAATTCTGGTCGTCCTGCTGCGATGAATATCCCCAGCAGAGTGAAATGGCAGTGAAAACGCTACCTTTCAATTCAACATACCTCCGCGTATGTATTCACATTTGACAAAGACAAAATACCGAAACAGACGCAACTTAGAAAACACGCTCCGAATGTCCTTGTCACCCTGTCTTCCTCGTTTTGACCTGATAGTTGCGAGAAAGCAGGCGCACCCTTCGCATTAGAATGTTGTCTTTTTCCTGCGATATTTCTGTGGATGACTGGGCCTCTCATTTATTTGAGGTTTATGGTCAGCATGCAGGCTACGTTCAATTCTCCCTTTAAGTTCATACTGGGAATGCAATCTGTAGCCTAAATGGGGCTACAGTCTCTTGTCGGTTTGAGGTTCCAGGCACTGCAGTAGCAGCCTACTTGAAGTTCAAGGGTAGTTATAACAAAAAAATCTAAACAAAAACAAAAAGTGAAAAAAGGGACATGATAATAGGTAAAACTACTGCTACTTCTAACAATAGACCTAATAGTAATAATAATAGTTGTAGTACATGTAATGACAAAAGTCAAATTATTAGGCCTACATATCTGTAACTAGCACAATAATCTCAAAGCCAAAGCTGTTAGGTCTCCTTGTTTAATAATAACCTACATTAGTTTAGACCTGTAATAATAATAATAATAATAATTATTATAATAATGATGATAATGGCAGCATTAATAATAGTAAACTATCTATCCATCTATCTATCTAAGGGCGCCCATGGCAGCGGGCGTTGGGCGGGTGTTCAGGGGGCGTGCAGAGGCCTATGCAGGGCCTTGGAACACCAAGGCCTAATATCACAGGGCCCCAGAGCAAAAAAGTTTGAGAAACCCTGTGTAGAGCATTGATCCCAGGCACTGTAGGCCTACTCTTCCCTGCTGCTGTCTAAGTCATCCTGGCCTTTAATAACACTTTGCCCTCTCTCATATCCTGAGTGGGCTGTGACAAGTTTATTTGCTTGTGTTTTATGCCATTTGAAATGTGTCCTTGTCAAGCCTTAGAGTCTCCTGTTATCTGCCTCTGTTGTTGGTTTATTTAGCTGCCTCTCAAGAATCTTGACAACTCAGTATTTTCTGAACAAAAAGATGTTTAAGGGTCTGTGAGCTCTCACTGGAAGCAAAGATCTCAACCAAAGGAATTGTGTGCTTTTGATAACCGCAGACGTTCAGAGGGATCAGCTGACTTAAAGCAGTCTGAATAGATTCTTTATGCTGCTGGCTGAAATAAGATGTATAAAAAGCGACAAAGAAAAGTTTGAACAGGAGCATGTTTTATGTGTGTCCCATCAGGTCTTAATCCTTACAGATTTGAAAAGGTGTAACAAATTGTTTTCATAAGACTTAAAATTGCATGTCTTGCAAGTTTGCAAGTCAGAGTTAACTTTTTTTTTTTTGGTGTAGTATCATCCTTGTTCCACTACAGAGAGTGGTGAAGTGCTGAAGGCAGTAGTCCTATAAAATCTAGTGTGGAGGTCAACTGGGCATATCCTTCCCTGACTTGAACCAGGTCTCCCTATGACTGTTTAATTTTTATTTATTTATTTTTATTATTTTTTTTTTTTTCTCAAATGACTCCCAGCTGCTTATATAATGAGCTCTTCCAACACTGGGTCTGTTCCAGTACCTTAGGGAAGCTCCTTCTGAGGAGGCTGGAGTTCATCTAGTTCTTATACAGTATATCCTTGGCCAGCGGCCTGCACTGTTCAGAGGCGGTGGGGTTGGTGGAGGGGATGTATGTGGGATATGGAAATGTCTTGAAACAGAAACCACAATATTGTGTTTCCTTGGTCCTCACAATGGAAGCTTTTCATAATCTTTCAATAAGAAACTCGTCACGGCTGACGGTTTTCCTGCCTATTCTGGCAGTTGGCTTTTAAAAACGATTTGGTGTGGATGTGGTATACTATGACTGTGTGCAGCTGGGCCAATTAGGTCAACATAATGGTGTCGCCATTTCTGTTTGCCACAAGCCCCTGCTGATGACTGGCTGGTAGCTCTCAGACACACTGTGGTAATGTGTTGGGAAGCCTGGCTCGCTACTCTCCACTGGCTCGCTTTCTGCTACTCATGGCAACTCTGCCCGCCCTGATGAATGGCATGGCAACAGAGCTGCAGGACAGCTGTTGACTCAGCAGAAACTAATGTCCCTGGATGATAATTCACAACCATACTCACTTGGACACACACACTTGAACACAGACACAGTAAGGGAGACCAAGAAAGACGTACTTGCAAATAGGCCTACAACTATCAAATGTTTCTTAAATGGAGTATTATGTTTTTTTTTTGTTTTTGTTTTTTTTTTAGTATTCAGATAAAACAATGAAGTGCTAAATAAGGAATAAAGGCCTACATTTTATGCCTGCAATTTACTTGATTTCCTTATAAAAATGACACAACACTTTAGGCTAGATTTTTGAATGGGCTTTAGTAATCGCACTACAGAGCTTATAATGGCAGACTATGATAAACGAATGATGATATAGTTGAAACTTTGTTGACTAAAGGACAAAGAATTTGCTCAAATGTTTTAGTGACTTGAGTAATCATTTCAGTCCCATTTGCAAATGCCTGTAGCCTAGACTCTGGTGGCATCACTGTTCAGTAGTTGGAGTTCTGTCTTTTTCAGCAAATAAATGAAGATCTGCATTTAGTATTTCATTTTAAGCAGTATACCCAAATGCATGTTTTTGATTAATGAATCAGCATGCATACCAGGAAGAAGATAAAGGCGTCAGTCTAGTTCTTCCTCTTTTAAAAAGAGGAACTGACCATGACACAGCAGTAGTTGTGATTCATAAATGGGTAAATTGTTCGACAAGATTCTGATAAAATTGTGTTTGTAGAACAGAAGAGTTCCTGGGGCAGTGGTGATGCTGGAGGTTGAGGTGTCATTCTACAACTGGAAAAGTTCAAGTCTGGTTTCTCCTGACCCTGTCAGAAGTGTCATTTAGCAAGATACCCCCAATACTATTCCATGACCGCCTCAGCCTTCTGTATACGAATGGGTGATTGTTAAGAGCTTTGGATGCTCGGTCGAGTAGCTATATAACCCCAGTCCATTTACTCTCAAATATGTGTTAGCAAAACTTAGAATATTATCTATGACTGATTGTGTTTGAGCTAGGCCTATGGCATTTTCATGTCCGAAAAATCACCAATTTGCTTTTTAAAGGCATAACCGCATCGATTTTGAGTGGTTGACCTATATCAGAGGGAGGAAGTGCACTCCAGGCAAATGTTGAATGTGATTTCTCCATAGCTGTCATCTTGACGAATGGCTATAATCCCCTCACTGATGACTCCACACCCTGGCACCTAGGCCAGTCTCTTTAAAAGGGTCAGAAACAACACTGATTACTGTGATGGAACGCAGAGCGGACTCATCCCTTGCGTTCCCTCAGTTCTTTTCACTCTTATCTCCTGTCTTAGCACACCCTTTGCTTTGCTGTGATTTTATTTGTGTAGGCGAACCCTGAAAGACAATGGCTTCAGTGTGGAAACTGTTAACTGCAGTCAGTCTAGATTTTTTTCATGGAATGTTTTTGCTAACCGTTTTGGCATCCTCTTGCCAAGGCGGATGTGTGTCAAACCTGGTGTTCATTTGATAAGTGATATATATATATATCTCTGTACAGTTACCATTACAATAATTGCCTAGTGTTATGCTTCAGGTAGACACTGAAATTACAGACTGACATAAAGTCCATAATGCAATAATTTGTTTTGTTTTCTAGGAGCAAAAAAACGCGAACCTCTCTCAGAACCTCGTCTGCCCCCCCCCCCCCCCTCTGCCTCTTAACTTTGGCAAGAAAATGCATTAGCTTAAAGCCTCAGTTGTGTCGGGTCACTGACTGAAGAAATCATCATAATGAGTAGTTCATAACAAAGTGGTAAAAGCAACAATTGTGGCATAGGTCAGGTAATTAAGGGAGACCTAACAGCGGCTGGGCGGCTGGAACATCCTGGCGTCTGGCCGCCAGTCCGTTGTCTCAGCTGGATGGGGAGTAGTCTCTGGACAGCCTGCCAGCCCGTCTGCCCTGGCCCATTGGCACAGCACAGAAACAGCACAGCTTGTCTCTTTCTCTTTTCAGAGTCGAAACACCCGTTGTCTTTGCTAGTACTATTCGGGCTGTCCGTGATCGGACATGAATTTTTATGAACTGTAGAAGTGCAAAATACATTTTGAAGACTGCGAAAGTCCCTTTTTGACATCATCAATGATGACTTATTAATGACCTATATTATGTTTGGAATGCTGAGGCAACATCTTCCTCACAGCTTCTCCCTATTTTTCTTTGTTTTCCAGATGCAGCAGCTCTTCTATGAGAACTATGAACCCAACAAAAAAGGCTACATTCGGGACCTGCACAATAGCAAGATCCATCGTGCCATCACCTTACACCCCAACAAGAATCCTCCTTATCAGTACCGTCTCCACAGCTACATGCTAAGCAGGAAGATCGCTGAGTTGCGCCACCGCACCATCCAGCTGCACCGTGAGATTGTCCAGATGAGCCGCCTCACCAACACAGAGATCCGGCGAGAGGACCAGCAGCTGGGCATGGCACCATCATTTATGCGCTTCCACCCGCGGCAGCGCGAGGACGTTCTAGAGTGGGAGTTCCTGAATGGCAAGTACATCTTCACCTCGGCAGATGGGCAACCGCCACGCAGAGGAATTGACGCCTCGCAGAAGCTGGCGCTGGACGACATCATCATGCAGGTAATGGAGATGATTAACGCCAACGCCAAGACCCGCGGCCGTGTCATCGACTTCAAGGAAATCCAGTACGGGTACCGGCGGGTCAACCCCATGTTTGGTGCCGAGTATGTGCTGGACCTGCTGCTGCTTTACAAAAAGCACAAGGGCAAGAGCATGACGGTGCCAGTCCGGCGCCATGCTTACCTACAGCAGACCTTTAGTAAGATCCAGTTTCGGGAGGAGGAGGAAATGGATGCCAAAGATCTTGCCAGCCGCATCAACCAGGAGTCAGACTCGCTGTCTTTCCTTTCCAACTCGCTCAAAATGCTTGTACCCTTCAAGCTTGGCGGTTCTGGATCAGACCAGCGGGAGTCCAAAGAGGAGCGGATCAACATCCTGGTGCCACTCTCGGGCCGCTACGACATCTTTGTGCGCTTCATGGCTAATTTTGAGAAGGTCTGCCTCATCTCCAACCAGAATGTCAAGCTCCTCGTGCTGCTCTTCACCACGGACAACGTCACAGAGCGTGTGCGGCAGGTGGAGCTCATGAGGGAGTACCACGGCAAGTACCCACGCGCTGACATGGAGATCAAGCCTGTGTCCGGGCCTTTCTCCCGAGCCCTGGCCCTGGAGGTCGGCTCTGCCCACTTCACCAACGACTCGTTGCTCTTCTACTGTGACGTGGACTTGCTCTTCACTGCCGACTTCTTGAAGCGGTGCAGGGACAACACCAAGCTCGGCGAGCAGACCTACTTCCCCATCATCTTCAGCCAGTACGATCCCAAGGTTGTCTACGCCGGGAAGGTACCCAGCGACAACCACTACGTCTTCACCACCAAAACAGGCTTGTGGAGGCACTACGGCTACGGCATTGTATGTGTGCACAGAGGGGACCTGATGAAAGCCGGGGGTTTTGACGTCTCCATACAGGGCTGGGGGCTGGAGGATGTGGACCTCTTTAACAAGTTTGTCCAATCGGGACTGAATCAGTTCCGCAGCGTTGACACTGGCATCGTGCACGTCCACCATCCTGTAGTATGTGACCCCAACCTCGAGCCCAGGCAGTATAAAATGTGTCTGGGCTCCAAGGGGTCCTCGCACGCCTCTACACAGCAGCTGGCTGAACTGTGGTTTGAAAAGAATGATCAGGCCTTCCGCAAACTAGGAGACAATGGATCTTCCAGGACAGAATGACCTTTGCAGGGGCAAGGAGAGCCTGAATCATTCCTCTGAAATGGTGTTTTTTGTTTTTGTTTTTTTTTTTGTTTTTGTTAAAACTACCTAATTTATTTTTACAGAAGAGACTTGACATGGATATATTTTGGAAATAACTTAAAAAGATAAAAAAAACACTCAGCAACATAAATATTAATTAACACATCATCAAAAAAAATGTTTTTAAACAATGCAGAGCAGCATCTGCACAAAAGCCTGTAAATGCAAATGGGCTAGCAACAGTCATTGAGGTTGTTTTTATCATTTGGTTCTTTTTTTATTATTTGTTTTCTTGTTTGGTTGTTTCTTTTGCTTTGTTTTGGTTGTTTTTAATGATCAATGAGCATTCAGTTCAAAGATAAACAAACAAATACGGTGTATCTCTGGGAAATGCACCGTTTGAGAGGCTAACTTCAACACTTGTGGGAGAATGGCATGTAGGCAAGGGCTGTTTTTTTTAGCCGTGGTATTGGATTTAATGTATTTTATTTCTGAATGTTTACAGAAAGATACAGGAACAAATAATTAATTTCAGGGGGGGTGGATAAATTACAGTGCTTAACATTATCATTAAGGGCCTATGTGTTTTATATGTTTTTGACAATTGGAAATAACACTGTTTTTCTTTCATGGAGTTAGTTACGGTCTTATTATTTACTTATGTGAACAAAACTGCTGGATTTTACTGTTTCTTATTCCTTTGTTTCTCCTGTCTAATTTATTTTATTATGCAGTCTTGTTTTACATTACATGACTGGCAGTCTGTATATTAGAAAGATTGTATGACCAACTCAGTCATGTTTAGTGTTTCGTCGTTGACTTCCTCTCAATTAATTTGATTTACCAAAGACCTTTTGCACAGTTGCTGTAGATGTTAATGTGGTTCTGTGAGCGTTTGTGTACCTGTGCTACTGTGCGTGTGTGTGTGAGTGTGTGTGCGTGCGTGTGTGTGTGTTGGCTGGGGTGCAGGCTCAAACTCAACTTGTACTGTAGGAGGAGTGCCGACAGGCTACTCCGCCTTCTCAGAATGCCTGTAAATACGAACTTGTGATCATGATAGGCTGATTGCGTTTTATGAAGCTGGTAGGTCTGGTTGATTTTTATCTCTCTGTCTCCTTTTAAAAAACGGTTCATTTCTGTTTGTTGGTTCGTGTATCCATTCTTGCCAGATTTCCTTTTTGGAAATGCCTGTGGTGTGGCTGAGCATGGACCAGCAGTCTTCCTATAGTCTCAGCATTGTCATTGTCGTCGTCCATCATTCCTGGCCCATTCCCTGCGCTCCATTTAGCACCTCTCTGCTGTGGGACAGAACACACTCTCCCATCAGTGTGGGCTTTGCTTTCGGTTCTCTAAATCTGTCATTGTGGGTATTTTTGTTTGTTTGTTTTGTTTTTATTTTGTTTTGTATTTTTATTTTGTTCTTTATGAACCCAGAATCTTGATGGGAAAAGTTTTATATTTAAGTAATAAATTTTAAAAAAGAAATGTTTTATCAAATGTGTCGCTGTTGATGTTTTCACACGGAAATCTCCAACCCCGGAGAGGTGACTAGCCTAGCTTCTCTGGATGTCCACATGTTTACACTTCACTGCTAGACTAGCACTGGTCAATGTAATAGTGTCAGAATTATAACAGTTTAATAGTGTCATAATTATAACAATCAATCATTTCACTCAGCCACCAGAATGTGGAGCTAACCAGCAGCTTTAAAGAAAGGTGGAAGAATGTGCACATATAAGATAAATGATTTCAATTTGTTAATTAAAACCTTACTAATTAAACATTTTATTAGTAGTTTGCTCAAGTTGAATTGGAAAATTAAGAATCACTAAGCCCTAATTACAATAAAATTTGTTTAATATAACAAGTGTGACTGTAATTGCACTACACTAATGTTCTCAAAAGTTACCACTTCAGAAGTCTATGCCTATTACAATGCTGGAGTGGAACCATTTCCCAATTGAGTGAGACCAGACTCTGTTCACAAAGTGAGTCTGGTGAGGCCAGGCAGAGGGATGACTACAGCGCAAATTCATTCACCACCCTAACCACAGATCCTAATACGCAAATACAGTGTGGGATTTCATCAGCCTGCTATTCTGCCAAGCACCACAAATCACTTCAAAACCCACATGCAGCATAACTTCACGTGCCGAACGTAATCGCCCAACTCTCACTGTGAACTTCATAATCTAGCCAAACGAAATATTTAACCGTTAAGTATACATTTTAAGGTAGATTTGAATGGATCAGAGGGAAATTTCAGTTTTTACTCCCAGATTTAATAAAATGGTTTGAAATGATTTCTGTGCATACAGCAATGGGTATCTAGAGGGGAGAGCAAGGGTAGATTTGGACTAACCAAGGGGTGTTATTTTAACCCAAGAAACATTCCTTGCAATTACGTGAGGCCCAGGCCTCAGCCAACAAGTATCACCTTTTTAAGAGCTTCAAGTCTGTCTCTCAATTAGTTTATACATTGGGCCTCATGGTCAAATATACACTCGTGGGCATGTGGCTTTGAATCCAGTCACAGGAGGACTAACTCCACAGGAATGGATTTTCCTCTGACCTAACAATTGTGCACAACATCTAAATTAATATGTTAAGGTTTTATTTTCTTTTATTTTGGGGGCGTTAAAAACTAAATTGTCGGGTACATCAAGTTTAAATCTTTGCCAGTTGTATAAATCACTGATATACTAAGGATCAATATAAGTTATAGCCTTTAAAAAGACGGCAGGCATGGTTAAATAATGATAGGTCTATTTCCTGTACAAATTGCATAAACATGGTTCATTCAAGCCAATTATTCAAACTGTACCTGAGGTACTCTTCAGTTCATTGACATCAAAAAGTAATTGCTCTGAGCTCTCCAGGCAGACGGATCAACCTTGTTTTGTATTGACGCATAATTAGCTCTGCTTGCATTAATTAACATGGGGAAGTCAAGAAAGAAAGAGCCCTGTCAGTGTTTTATTCGGTGTGTCCAAGAAGCGCTCTGTTTGAGTTGGTTACAGCTCTAATGAGCACTGTGTATGCTCTACATCCCCACTGTGCTCCAACGTTAATCTGTGTCCTGGAGTGAGGATCAAAAACAGGAACATGTTCCCTTCAAATTGGGCATGGGAGAGGAGGAGCCAATATTTTGCTTCAGCAGGCAGCCCAAGCCAGGGCATTAGTGAGGTTGGGGGCTCAGTGCTGTGATGGCTTGTGGAAGAAATCTCCCAAGCTCAAAGATCATCTTGTGAACCTCTGAACTATTCAGCATAGGCGTTAGACGCCAACACACCTTTTCTCATAGAACCAACCAAGTTGCAATTCTTACAAAAATCTTCCTCTGCTTTTGGACCTAAATATAGTTTATACTGTTTAATTGTATGTGTAACATGATTTTTAAAACACTATGTTTTAAAATGTCATGCCATGTTTGCTAGACATGTTTAGAGGTTAACATCAATTATGATGCTTGTAAATAAGTACGAAACAAATCAGCATTTAGACATTTCTCACTTTTTGAAAATCAAATTGCCAAAATCTCCTCAGCAAGTTTGTGAATACTTTTGTGTGAAATATTGAAGAAATTACTTTTTTCTTTAAGTTGGCCTTGTTTTCTGTGACACACTCTGTTTGCTACAAGTGTCACTGTTTCTGAGCCCTGTTTCTGACGACTGATGGCAAGAAGAAAATGTTTTTGTTTTTTTTTTTGTCCAGAGTATTCTGATCAGGGGAACTTAATTCAACAATGGGATTGCATAAGTTCTCGGCAAACTATGTAGAACACTTTAATATAAAACAGTCCCAGTACCATCATCTGGCTGTCATAATTGGCACCAAAACCCCAGTCTGCTAGACTGTGTTCAGACTCCTCTCCATCCCTTTCAGCATTTCAACAGACATCAAGCCAATCATGAGGGTTTTTCACTTTAAATAACAAACAAAACAGAACTAGTACAACGGATGACTAAAATAGAGTGTCACTATAGCATCCCCTCATTAGATAGATAGATAGATAGATAGATAGATAGATAGATAGATAGATAGATACTTTATTGATCCCCAAGGGGGAAATTCAAGATGGTGGAATCACCTTGGCTGCCATTCATACGGCGCCATTAAAAAAAGAGATAAGGAACCTGGAATACATAAGGAAAGAGGAGGAGATAAAAAACAGCCCACCAGACTATACACCAATAGGGAGTATAGTTTGGTGTCAGAAAAAAAAAACCTCAGCACATATAAGCAATTTATCACAGAATACAGGTGGGGAGGGAGGGGGGGTTGAGGGTTGCACCAGGTAAGGGAAAAGGGAATTAAGAGTCCAGCACAGACAAACAGTCCACATCCGCAGCCTCCTTCTGAGGCACTGGCAGGGATCCCATCCGCTGGGGGGGGTGAGAAGCCGCGGAGGCGTTGGATAGTGAGGGGGAAGGGAGAGCAGGAGGGTCACGCTGCCCTGTTCAGCCAGGGGAGTTGTTTTCAGTAGCAACCAGCCAAGGCCACATTACCGATTAGGGGTGCCAGATAGTGATTGTTATGGTTTCAAGCGAGAAAGCTGTAACTTTCCAACTCTCTCTAGTGTCCTGGTCTCCCACAAAGCCCTTCCAGAGCCATAAGTCTCACCAAGATGTTATCCATTTTACGATCAAGAGTGACCAAGATGTTATCCATTTTGTGATCAAGTGTCACAATATCTCCAAATTTGCGATCCAGTGTCCTAATTACATTGTCCATTTTACGATCCAAATTCCCAGTGGACTAGCACCTTGGCATCGTGGCCAAAGTTCCTTCATTTGGGTGATTGTGGAGGAAGTTCACGTTAATGACTTATTTTTAAACAGCTCTCTGTCAAAGGCTGTCTCTCACACAGTTGGTTCTCTTATATCAATGCCTGCCTTTCCCCATGAGAGTAACTGTCGCCAATGCCCCCTTCAACGATCCCTGTTGCCAAGGTGGAGGATTTCACTCTATTTCTTTGGGAAAATAGAGTGTTTCAGGGATCTATTGTTCACCCTCTCAATAACACTGAGCTATCCACATGTTTGTTCATTCACTAACTTTCAAGACTTTCATCAATCTGTTTGAGTAACCATGATGAAACTTTTCACCCACACAGAAACACACACACACGTTCTCTTTCACACCGGAGACGAACAAGTTAGGCCTGGCAAATATCTGACACAAAACTCAAAGCTTTGCACAATCTCGCTTCGTAAGCCTAGTGGTCTAACTGAAATTGATGAAACTGATATGGACCAGTGCTTTTGGAGCTGATGCAGCGCAATCATGATCGCAAGGCTGGCCTGTTGAAAGCCTTCCCCCTGGAAGCCTAAGTTGTGTGGCAGCCCTGTTGTTTTGTGTTTTGTTATACTCCTTTGTTTATTGTACAGGAATCTGAAGGAGAGAAAAAACACAATACCCAGAAGAGGGAGAGATTCTCTCTCTCTCTCTCTCTGACAAATAAGACTATGTTGACTCCAAGGAATAAAATTCAATCCACTCCTTTCGTTCCCTGGCCTGGCCTCACATTTTTTCTGAATATAATGGCAGTATTTCCCCCCAGGGACCTCGAACCCTTTTCTTTGACTTCCTGTGTGTGAGTGTGTGTGTGTGTGTGTGTGTGTGTTTGTGTGTGTGTCCTTTATCTGTAAACTATGTCTGTAGGAACATATCCTCTTCTTTCTGGAGAAATACCAGAGTAACAAAGTGTTTCCACACATTTCCCAATAGACCTCTACAGTGATATCATCAAACCCCACCCCTGGTTCCATGCTGAAAAAGCCTTACATGGTGTACTTAAATAATCACTGCTTTCAAACTCTTAGATGATTAATAGGTCTGACAGACAGGTTTTTTTGCCTTCAAGGCCACATGGTAATGGTGGTAATGGTTTTACAATCCTACCCCAAATTCAAACTTTCAGTAGGCCTACATGGTTAAGTTCTTAATTTTCATTACATTTGTACATATTTCAATCCAACCTTGACCAAGACTGTGATGTACAAATGCAACTTTGACCAAAAATGTCATGCACAAAGCAGGCTAGTTGCCTCTGTATAGCTTCTGGGAAATCTGGTGGTATTGACCAGCAAAAAAGCAGCCAATGCTAACTAATAAGGAAGAGGAAGCTTCATTTTCCCATTGCTATCCTATAGCTTGAGCTGCTAGTTTGCAAATTTGGTCTGTGTTGTATCAAAATGATTAATTCTTACACCTGACAGCACTTGATACTCTCAAAAACAAAAAAAACAAGGATTTTAAATTTTTGTACATTTTGTGGGTATCTAGAAAGGACTGTTGTTAATAATCAATTGTAGATATAACAAAAGGTTGAAGAATTGGTGCGTAAATGGCAAGAAATCAAATGTCAAACATTAAATCAAGAACAAAGTAAAGCCTTGGGATATTAGTAGACCATAGGCTATAAAAATGTTTGCTTTACAAACACTAATAATAATAAATATAATGAAAAAGAAAAACAGAAATACAACTTTTAAATATTAAAGATTTTCAAACAGATTCTTAACGTATAAATCCCCCTCCTAACCATTTTCTGAACTGTTTTGTGCCGTTGCAATGTGAGCCATGGTCATTCGAAAGAAATGTAATCATTCTAATCCGATTTATGCCCTTGAAACACAGGCTTTTCATACAATGACATTACACAAAGCAAATGGTGGTGTTTTAAATCTCTTCAATTATGTGTGTCAAAACAAAGGTTTGGCTTCTTTTAAATGAATTGTGCCGATGAATAGAACTGAAACACATTCGTGCCTTCTCAAAGACCATTCACAGTTTTGGGAGATTCTGTTGCTAGCAGCTCTGACAGCAACCTGAAGACATCTGAACTCCTGCAGATTGCCTGGGGCTGAGTTTCAGGAACCAGCAGCAACAGCGTGAGTTTTAGCCACGCTTTGGCCAAATCTTCTCCAGATATTTAACAGGGTATAGCATCTGGGAACAACACGGCTATTGTTGTGGGACTTAGAGAGTGCTGAAGTGTTTATTTCGTCAGTTTCAATTCTTGTTTTTGGTCTTTTGTAGGCCTGCACACTCAAGCATCCTGGAAGCATACCCCCGTCCCCCTTCCCCTTTGTAGCCCAAAGGAATCTTGCCAGGACCCCTGTGTGGGAAAAATGTTTTTCTGTTTAATGCTTCTCCATAATCAGTCTGATGATGAGTGACATAAGCCTCGCCTTGGCAGCTAGTTCCTCAAGGCCCGGCAGCCAAAAACAGCAGAATGGAAGCGCTTTTTAAAAATCCATAATTATGACGGCGTGAAATTCAACCAAGTGCACGGTCATTTGCATGTGATATCTTAAAATGAACGTTTCCGTTCCGCGTGAACGACCTTCTAACAAGGATTATAAACCCATTCGCCATCTCATTAAAGATTTTGCTGGCTGATGACTTGTTATTGATGTCTGTCTCTCTCTGCAGAAGAAGCTGAAACAATTGGATAAATAATTTCATTGCAGAGATTTGTGAATATGTGCCCAGTCAGCTGTGTAGCCCTACTTCTCTTCTTCCCTACCCGATCTGTCCTCTGCAATATAAACAACTGCTGCTGCCTTGGATGATTTCTTGAAGGCGCAACTCATATTATGTAAAAATATTGTCTCTCAGGACAATGTGAACAAAGCCTGAGATTCAGGCCGTTGCAAATCACTTCAAGCCGTGCTGGCGCTGACTCCACGTCCTTGCAGATCGGACCAAAGAGTGGTAGAGTAGCACAGAGAGTAGCCGTGTCTTAGTTGAATTTTACCATTTAAGATTTGTTTTAAACACACCTAGAAGTTTGCGGAACAACCAAAAAATTAACAAAGGGCTTGATTGGGTTTAATGAAACCCTGTGGAACAATGAGATTAGTGGGTGGGGGGCGGGTGAAGTGGTACTGCCATCCATTTTTGTCTTTCTGCGAGAGAGATGAAGAGGAGACCTATTCTAAAAGAGATGAAAAGGGGAGGGGGAGACAGAGAAAAGAGAGGAGGAGAGAGTGGAGGATGCATGTGGGAAGAGGACAAGAAGGGGGCGGATGCACTGGGAAACAGCCACTCGTCCGCCCTCTCTGAATGGAGCCTGAAACTCAAGAGAGGTCCAGATTTATTCCTGAGAGGCAAAGTGATTGTCAGCTGCTGAAAATGGGCTGGGAAGTAAGGCTTCCAGGCAGTGCAACTACCGTGGGTCAGTTCAGGGCAATGGTCACACTTTGTCAGTGTCTGTCTGTGTGTGTGTGTGTGTGTGTGTGGTTACCTCCTCCTTCTCCGGCGGTGGGGGTCTGGGGTTGTTGGCTCACGAGGCAGAGCTAGCTGTAGGCTGCCTTCCTCTCCCCCCCTGCCTGCCAGCCCACTCTGAGACTGGTTGCTGCCCTGTAGCATTGATCCCCAGGGCAGGACAGCACCTGTAAGTCATTACGCGCCCTAACGCTTCAGCAAAGCAATTCTGCTGCACCCTCCCTAGTCTCCCCCCACACTCTCTCTTTCACACTCACACACACAATCTTTAGCCCCCACCCCAAGCCCTCTACCTCTCCTCCTCTCCCCCAACCTGACAAATGCATCCGTGCAGCAATTACCAGTGACAGTGAAAACCCCACTTAAAAAACGTGCTGACTGGCAAAGCAAGTACGCAGAGACACGGTAAAGCTGTAATAGCTTTTCCATTCAAAGAGTCTGGCCCCTGAAGTCAAGGGTGGCACAGGGCTTCCTTTGAAGACGCTCCTGGACCACTGCCACTGAGGGCAGGATCTGTTGCAATGAGCACATCAAAGTGTCATGTGTGGTTAATGATTTGAGTATTTATTGCTGTTAGTTGTTTCGGCACAACCGGCAGAACCCGCTGCTGAACTGCAAATTTCCCGCAAGGCCCTAAGACCTAAAAAAAAAAAAGAACTGACTGACATGAATCTGAAATCTAAAAGTGAAGCAACTAAGATTGACTGCCAAAACTTTGAAGAATGCAGAAGCGACTGACAAATTTACCTTTTACCGACAACCGACCTACTACCCAGGTGATGGAACAGGATTTTGCTGTTTTCCTGTTGTTGTTTCATGTCTGAGTTGCATGCTTGTGCCTTTCTATGGCTGGTTAGTGCATGTAATCTTCATGAACACTGACCAGCATTCAAAAGGCTAGTGTGATCAGACATGTTAAATGCTGATCTGCACCCTCCCCCCACCCCCATCGCTCCTGATGGCTCCTGTTGAGGTCAAGCACTTCCCCTTCACCTTTTGTCTCCTGTTATCTCCTTACTCTTCAATCACACCTGACAATGGTGTGTTACTTCCTTGTAATGTAAGGTATGTCACCTCTGAACCCAACTACATGAATCAGTGGCTCCCATTTTGGGCAGCCATTTTTTCTGAGCATGCATGGAGAGTGACACAACAACCCCCCCCCAGACCTGTCGTGAGAAGCCTCGACTCTGAAACCAACAACATATGCTGTATATCTACACTGGCAAACTCAACAACACTGGCTTGGTAGGAAACAGCCTCATCACATTCAGAATTTCATGGACTTCACCAACAAGATCAGAATAATTAGCCACCACTTGCTTTAAAGCAGGGCTAAGCAATGTTCTGTTTTTTTCTCTCACGAGCTCCCTCTAAAGACCGCTGTATTGCATTGTATTGCACTGCATTCTATTGGATGCGGTCCGCACTGCTGAACAGTGCAAGTACTGTATCTACCTCTATAGGCCACAGTGGCGCATTCTACACCGTTCGTTCGCCGTGTAATGACTCATTTTAGTATCCTAAACAGTATGAATCGGATTAATTAAATGAAAAATGTTCCATAGTGGGATTTAAGTATAGTGTGATTTTAAAAGACAGTGGCAGTGCCTTGGGTGTATGTGTGTGCCTGCATGTCCTTGTCAGTGTTTTAATAAGCTACCGGACACATTTCCTGGAGGATAAATAAAGTTCCTCTCACTCACTATCTCTCTGACCAACAGAGGTTACACATACATGAATCCCAATTCTCCACAACCCTAAACCCTGAATCCTAAAAGGTTTAGCTTGTGGGATCAGATAATTACCATCAAATCTTCGAGGCTTTGAGGGGGCTATGTGATGTGTTTTCAACACTGTTCATTTTTTGCTTATGATCTGAATTCAAACTTTATAAAAATTGAGTTGGTTCCCTTGATTCAGTTTCAGTGTATACAAATCTTAAAACAACAAAAAATGTCTAGCTTAAAATGAAATCAAAGTTCAACAAAAGTGTTTTTAAACCTTAACTCAGTGATTATATTGTAGGTTGTGGAATATAACTAACTAATTTTTTTTTTTTTTTTAAAGCTGTTTACAACTGAAATCTGTTACAAACTGAAAAAAAGAAATCAGAATAGCTGGCCATAAAATGTAACAGTGGACCTGCCTTGATCTTCTCCTGTTCCCCAGTCAAAAATCCGGTCTCCAGGTGTGTGTGTGTGGTGTGTGTGCCCTGTCATCAGTGCTCTGCCATAATCAATCATGCAGCATCTGAAAGCACAACCATGACCACAGTAGAGCTCTTTGTGTATGCATGTGTGTGTGTGTGCATGAGTGTGTCTGTACGTCCATGTTTACACTCTTGCCACTGCTGGATAGTCCTACTATATCCAGAAGTGCTTTTCTGTGGCTCCCTCATCTAAACTCTGGCCCTGGGGGATATGATTTGGTCAAGGTTAACGTCGGTCACATCACTGAATTCTGTGTGTACGATGCTAGTGATATGGTTTAAAGCTCAGTGTCTCCCTTAACTCAGAGCTCTGCGTCCTCAAAGACGGAACTCTCATGAGTCAATCATGACTTGGGTGGGGTTGGGCACACTTAATAAATAAATTATTTATAGTAAATTATTTCTAGTCTATTAAATGAAGCAGAGAACAGCCCAATTTATGCGCAGCCACTTGTAAAATGACCAAAATATACAGCCGTCCCCCCACTAACCCCCGTGGACAGACCCTGCCTTATGGGTGGCTATGTGACAGTGTAACAGGGCAGTGGCTATGGCCGGGGAGCTCATCCTTAGGACAGGCAACCTATTCATCATGTGTTTACCAGGCAGTCCTGTCTCTAGTCACCCAGGGCCCTTCTCTGGGGAGAGGACGCCAATCTGTTTGCTGAGGTGTACGTGTCCTCCACTAGCAAGGCAACAGAGAAAAGAGCACCTATACTCAACCTCTGCCAGAGGTGACTTTATCTATGCTGCATATACTACATGTGCTGTCTTTGCAGCGGTCTAAAAACAGCATCAGCACAGTACACGGCCACACTTTTTTTCCCTTTATCATTTCAGTCAGTAGGCTACTTCACTGGACCCCATTTGGAAAATGTTCGATTGTCTTCGGCTGACCCCACTGCAAGGACAGGTTTAAACTGGTCTAATCAGGTCTGTGTGTGTGCGTGTGTGTGTGTGTGTGAGAGAGAGATGTCCTGCCAGTGGACTGCATGAAGTGAGTCCTAAAATAAATAAATGAGAAATAAAGGTGATTATTTAGCTTGGTTCTGTGCACTGTTGAACTAAATGAGTCCAATGGCAGCTGCACAGCTACCCAATACGAGTGCAAGATATCCAGCCAGAGCCCTGGTCTCTTCTTTCAGCTTTAATGGCTTATGTACCCGAGAATAACTTATTTACACATGCAGTGAGATTTTGTAAACAAATCATACAATAAATAAGATCTATTTTACAAAAATCTGTAGCTCATTGCATAATAGTAAACACAATCATGCTGGTTGTTACTTTTTCTAAAAAGGTAAAGTTGAAATAGGGTATTAAAGGTGCCATTTCCGCTGTTCTAAAATAAATATTCTTGTTGAATTCAACTAGGGTGATTCTACTGAAATCATTCAATGAAAACAGCTATTCATTTTCCCTTATCAGAATGCCATGAATGGCTCCAAATTGTTCTATTCTATTACTTGCATTGATTTTTTCAGAAATGTGTTCCGAATACGAACTACTGTCTATAAATGTCCAAATTTATCCTACATATCTGAGCTAAAAATCAATGTGCATAAATTCAGTATTAGTTCAATATTGTCACCCGAGGAGCATTTTGATTTATTTCACTGGAAACAACTGAAAAAAACACCTTGTGACAGCAATGGAGTAAATTTCATTTTAAAGCCTATTTCATTTTAAAGCCTGTAGAAGCAACTATTAATAACAGTGTTAATAGTAACACTATTCATCGTCCTGCCCCAGATTGACCTGGCCACTCACTCACAGCAGCACACTTTCCCATACCATCTAAAGATGATAATCCACAAAGGCTGTCAAGGTCTTCTTATCTCTCTCTCTCTCTCTCTCTCACACACACACACACACACACGCACACGTGCATCTCCTTATGGCAGAGGAACCTGCTGTGTTGTGCTGTGCTGTGATAGGACACAGACACATTCAGTCCCTCCTGTCAGTTTCAGGCTCCTGTGTGTCAGTGTCCTCTAATGCTTCCCCTCTCTCCAGCTCAGCTGGCTCATAAAGACCCTGTCATTAGCATCTGGGGGGTGGGGAGGGGTTATGGGGGATAGCATTGCTTGGTTACGCTACCACATGTGTACTTGACAGATTCCCAGGACCCTGGATCATTCAGCTGCAGCGTAGTGGCAGGCAGGGTGCAAGTTGCCCCCCTTTCAGTCTCTCAAAATCCCCTTTCCATCTCCGATCTGGGGGTGGGGGTCCTGGAGTGCGTGCTGATGTCAGAGCTGCCAAGCCCCACAGCTCCTGGGAACACTGAGGCCTGTGAGCTGCGTTCTTTCCCCCTAGCCTGGGCCGGCCGGGGTGGGTGGAGCGGGGGTCGGGTTGGGAGGCGTCGCGCACAGAGCGCCGATTCTGCGGCGCTCACAACGGCTACCTTCTTTTGCGCATGCTGGTCTCCAGGCCTCCGAGCTTCTCGTAGGACTGGTAGAAGAGTTCCAGCTCCCGCGCTCCCCAGCCTCGCCAGACCGCCAGGCACCACTCCGTGCTCTCGTTGCGAAAGCCACACACAACAGTGTCCTTTGCGACCAGCGCTGCCTCCACCAGAGCCCTGAAGAGAGAGAGAGAGGGAGAGAGAGAGAGATGGAGGAAGGGAGAGGGTTAGAAAGGGAGAGGAGGAGTGAGGCAGTGTAAACCAAGGCATGGCTGATCGTGTGGACTCTTCCTAGAAATATTTACACTTATTCGGAGAAGTTTTTCCCTCGAAAGGACAGCAAGACCATTAAATGCACGACTTGTGCCGCGTTCGCAGCTGCCCTGAGAAAACGAGACAAGGATTATTCTGTATCATGACGCTGGAATGCAGAGAGAAAGTGAGCATCCGCCACATAATCTGTGCAATCAGCGACAACAAACTGCCGTGTCCTCATCAGACAGCCGCTGAATGTTTAGTCTATTAGGTCAGACACGCCTAGGGTACAGTACGTACAAATCCGCAATTAACCCATTTAAACACGCTGTTGACTTGTGGAGTTCAGTAAATGCCTTGTTTGTTGAGCATTTTAAGATGAGGCCATCCAACTCGTGGCCATATGGCCGTAAGAAGAGACAGGGCCCGCCCGGTTCCCATGGAACCCGCTCCATCTCATCCTCAGAGGGTGGGGTGGGCCTGACCTCCTCCATGACCCTGGAGAGAGGCTTTGACCGTGCCGCAGGTGTGTGGTGAAATATGTGTGTGTATGTGTGTGTGTGTGTGTGTGTGTGTGCGCGTGTGTGTGTGGCCCTTTATAGCCCTTTGCTCTCCATATGCAAACGCCGGCACTCCTCCCTCCACCAGCATGCCAGTCCCCCCACCCCACCCCCAAAACGGTCTTAGGAGGAGAACAGCTGGCTACAGCTTTTTACTGAAATAATTACAGAGAGCAGGGCACCCGTTAACCACATGATGAACGATCCCTCTGAGCTTTATTGAGGCTGAATCAGCAAAATTAATATCTAACCCTCTTTTTCTTTTTTTCCACTCTCTCTTTCTCTGACACACTCTCACTTTCTCTCTGACACAGACTCTCCCTCTCTCTCTGACACTCACACTCTCTCTCTCTGACACTCACACTCTCTCTCTCTGACACACACAGTCTTCTGCCGTCCCAGGGTTGAGTTTGAGCGTAGATGGAGACGGCTCCCAGATGCGCTTGAAGACTGGGGCCGATAAGGCAGAAGGAAACGTTGACCTCACACGCTGAGAAGCTTGGCCATGATGCAAGAGTGGAAATGTGACGGGAGATGTTTAACACATCAGGAAGATAAGACAAGAGACAGATAGAGAAAATGAGAGGGGCATTTCAAGTGATGTAATTACTCCCAAACCCATTTGCTCTACATTCCTGCCTTTGTGGCTTGAGCTGTAAAACCCCATTGAGAGAAAGATGGAGGCCACCCATGAGAGAAACCTCTGGTCTCATGAGCACAGAGGAAAAGCCTGGGCCATGTGTGAGTATGTGTTTTCGCCACCACGGCATACACATACACACACACACACACACACACACATACACACACATGTAGGTTTATGGCTGATTTCATCTCATTAGGAAAAAAAAAGCTGACACACAAATCCCCACCTAATTGTGCTTCAGGTGCCTGACAGAGCTGGGCAGCTTGTGTGGTGAATAACCATGCTGGGCCCGGATGGGGCATGTGTAGAGAGAGAGAGAGAGAAGGAGAGAGAGAGAGAGAGAGAGAGAGAGAGTGTGTGTAGCGGACTGAGGGAGTAGCGCTCACCCGTGTTGCGGCGTTCCTGGAGCTGTGAGCACAGCGATGACGCGGCCTCGGAGCAGACCACCATTCTCCTGCACTTCAATCACCATGATGTCGCCTCCCCGCCTGTCACTCACACACACACACACACACACACACACACAAACACACCATAATTCGACATCCACATTCCATCCAGCTCTGTTTTCACACTATATCCTTTCAGAGCCCAATCCCTAACCTAATAAGATCCAGCTGTCCTGTTCCATAGGTCCCTTCTCAATGTGTACCCATTAAATAAGCTGAATGAGTGAGAGCACACTGCACCAGATAGCTGTGACTTTACTTTGACCCTGAGATGATGTCTAAGGTGTTGGGTGGGGATGTGGCCGTGTGGGATTACCTGGGCACCCACACGGTGTCGCTGACAGGAAGCACAGTTAAAGCCTGTAGGTGGGCAGGGGAGAGGCTCTGGTTTTGGGTGGGGGTTTCAGGGGGTGCTGGGGGTTCCTGCGTGTCGTTGACAGGGGAGGGTGGGTGATTGGAGGCCTCCCTGTCGTCGGCCCGGTCCCCGTCCTCGGTGTCGGTGGAGAAGGGCATGCTGGTGGTGCTGGCGAGCGAGCTGAGCGCGCCGGAGCTGGAGCGCTCCAGGTCCGCATCTATGTCCGTGGCATCTGAGAAGAAGCCCGAAGTAGACATGGAGCAGTAGTCCGTCAGCGAGTCGTCCCGCCGGAGGATCTGTGTCCCTGCGTCCTTGCTGTGCAGAACCACCACCGGGCTGCCCCAGTCGGCATCCTCCTTCTCCTCTTCCTCTTCCTGCTCTTCCTCCTTCGGACTCTCCCCACTGGACCCTTGGCGCTGAGGGTCCGCCGCTCTCCCCTCTGGCCTTTGGATGGAGAACACATCCCGGAGTGGGTTGGCGTCGCCGCAGTGGTAGCTGGCGCAGATCCGGTAGCTGCGGGCGTGGTACATGAGCAGGGTGTTGGTCAGGTCGTCCAGGCACCACACGGCCTCGTCCACCCAGCAGCTGGTGGAGCAGACAAGGGACACCACGCTAGACGGCGGGCTGTAGGGCTCCAGGCGCTGGACGGCCTGCAGGCTGGGGCACTGGATCACCAGCACGCCCGGCCCGTTGGAGTACCAGAGCTCGGAGCCGCCGCCAACCAGGGCCATGCAGAGCACCGGGTACGGCTTCTGCCGTGAGTCGGCGTCCTTCAGGCCGAACTGGGACTTGTTCAGGGAGTGGGAGCAGAGGTACGTCTCCCCGTCTGTGGGCATGTCGTCCACCAGCGTGTGCACGGACACCAGGCCGTCAGCCATGCCCACAAACACTAGCGGTAGAGTCTGTTGAGAAAGAGAGAGAGAGAAAGAGAGAGAAAGAGAGAGAAAGAAAGGGAGAGAAATACTGTTTACCTTGTAAATTTCCTCTTATTTATTCATAGTTGAACTATTACTATTAAACACGCACTCAGAGTTTCTACTTTGTGTGTTCAGCACACACACAGATCCTTAGTCACACTCACAAATCCTCAGTCCCTCAATTGGCATTTGGTTTAGACATGTTATACACGGTGCAAGAAATGTAATCATCATATTCACTGTACAAACATTTACAAAAGCTAATGTAAACAATATTAAACAGGCAATTACATGATGTTCCATGCCTGGGCCAACCTGAGTGTAGACATGGGAAATTCATTCTGAGTGTTACCATACTAGTGCACAGTCAATGGCTTTCCATGTGTTTCCCCCTTGAACAGTGGTTTGGAATATGAGAAACATTTATCATTTTATATCGTGTTAAACATGATATTCACTGTTTTCCCCTGACACACACACACACACACACAAGCATCAAACGATCACCCGGCAGTTCTCATGGTTTTTATGGCTCTCCTGGGCCGAGCCTGACCCGATCTCTCCCTCCGCCACTCGAGTGGCCTTAATGATTCAAACCCTGTCCGTGGAGCGGAGGACGGCATCAAAGAGCTGAAGGGCTGGCGCATAAGTGCATGTTTACAGGAGAAGGGTGGCCAGCCGAGCCCGAGCTCTGTCATTGTGTCAGCGCTGCAGCCTGTGCTGGAGACATCCGCCTCTGGCCCAGGGAGAAGGAACACCTGGAGCCTCTAGCGCTGGAGACTTCAAACGGACAGGCAGGATGAGTGTGTGTGTGTGTGTGCATGTGAGGAGGGGGGGATGGGCACTAGTGGCCTTGTAGGCAAATTTCCTGTGGCCTCTCATAAAGAGACAACTTTCCCACAGTTGCTGATTAAAGGTGGGGTTGTTTGACCACAGATACGCTGTGAACACAGTGGTGTCAGATCATTAAGGTTCCATCATAGAACGGGAGAGAGAGAGAACCTGAACAAACACTAAGCACACAAGATAAACGACACACTGTCGCACACAATAGGTGCGCTAACGACCCTGCCTAGTGAAGGCGTTTCAACAATGGAAGATAGACAACTGACAATGTAAAGAAACTACACAGGGACATGTGAGTTTAACACCCTGATAACTCGGTGCAAATCCCTTCTATTTCAGGCGCATAAAGAAGCAGGGTGGGGTTCTGTAGGACTCCAGTAGGACTGCAGGGTTTTAAAAGAAGCCACATTGCTCCATTGGCTAGTCTTGTATTTCATGCGGCGCCACAGATGCCCAGACTCTAGCTTATTTTTTAGGTGTATGTGAACAACATGGAGATTAGGCATTTTTTACATTATTCTGTATTGTTCTTCATGTCCTGTTTTGTAAGCCATCTGTGAATGTTTCAAATATGACTGACGTCTCCACAGAGAGCAGACACTGGAACTGCAGTTCTTCACTATATTTCCCATGGAGTAAAAATAAAAGCACAAAAAGAAGATGTTTCGGATGTTTAAGAATTATCCATGCTGATTGGGAGCGCTGTAGATTTCACCCTCAATCCCGCATTGTTCTGCTCCCAGGGCTGACCGGGCAAATTGCTGTTAGCAGATCTAAGTGATTTCGCTGGGATGCTGCTAAGATAAGATGGCGCAGATCCACAGAAGAGGGGGGGGGGGGGGGGGCAATCTCAAAGCTGGAACAGCTATGTTTGCTCACACAACCCTCTGAGTCAACAACTTACTTACCAAAGTCACATAAAACTGATCTAAGCAAAACTGCCCTGCTTTTTCCAAAGCCAAGACACATTTTATATGGTAACCCTTTCAGACTGGAGGCATTGACATTAGTAGCTTTCCTGTGAAATTATGAGAGTGAGTAGTGTGTGTGATGTATTTACTCTAGTCATACGTTAAGCTAACTCTGAGATGTGGCCCTAAATACTGTGTGTGCACATACAGGACAATACAGGACATAGAAGTGTCAGAAAAAAATGTCCAGGTGCAATTTAGTAAAGGAAGGGGAAACAGATATAAACATTATATGATAAATGTTTGAAAACGTGTTGAATACTTGTAAAAAATACTTAGTCAACAACTTCAAAAAAACTTGGATTCAAGTTTATTTATTCACTTTACCTACATTTAGGGTAAAAGTAGTATGGGAGTATGGGAGAATTAATAGTATCACATTTTTTTATCAATATTTGGATTTTTTAAACTCTAAAAACAATGTCATAAATTCCCTTAGGTTTATTCTGTTCTGTGAGCAATGCTGATTGGCAGTGTGGGTTTTGCTGTTCACTTCCTATTGATGCATTGAAAAGCAAACATTATTCTTGTTAGCAATATGCTGCTGACAGAAGACAGACAACCAGTCAAGGGAATACAGAACTAGTGTAACTTGGTCTCGCAGCCTTTTGGATTCATGAAATCTGCTGGACTTTTTCAAAGTCAACTAACTACCAAAAATAACTCCTAGGTTTTTGTCAAAATGTTTTTTTTTATATTAGCTTTCTGACTTATTTCTGAATTATTCTCAATAACATTTTAAAATCATTTGTTTGATTGAGGGAAATGAGGCACATCCCTGAGTCTAAAACTATGTAGGAACTGTCAAGCTTTTAATTTTGGTATGCTGGTTTTTTTTGAAAAAATAGGAAAAAGAGGGGTGTGCATTAACAGGTTAAGGGAATGGATGACCTCCCTTTCTGACATGTTTTGATTTGTTGTTCTTTTAAATATAATCCAAACTTTGTTGGACACAAAAGCAGAGTCATCCAGTATTGCTGGCGGCACCCTTTGTTAAAAAAACTAAAAGTGACAGATGTGTTCTGCCATACGTGAATCTTTACCTCTTTTTGGGCAGGTACGAGAAAAAGGCAGGTGACAATGGCAGGGAAGGAGAGGCGTTTCTGGGGCTGGTTGAGGGGACACATCTCCTTCAGGCTGTAGATCAGCACCTCTTGCTCCTACACACATACACACACACACACACACACAGAGAGGCTATATATATTCAGTCATCCTTTCAGCTGACTTCACACACTTTAAAATGTTCACGAGGGCCCCATAACGCCACAAGATCACGTTCAATCCACATTAGTTTACACAGGCCGTGACGGCGCACAGTGCGCCGTTCGGGCTAAAAACAACCCGTCTGTTCAAAACCACCGTCGTGCATGCTCGGGGCCGCTGAGAAAACCAAAACATTCCTGCGCATATATATCCCTCACTAGGGTTTCCACAGCAACATTCCTACAGAGAGGAAACACAAATTCAGTGAGGGGAGGGGGGCGGCTGTAGGGGAAGGGAGGGGTCGAGGGAGGTGGGGGAGGGGGGAGTTTTCTTTTCCACTTTTCTCCCCCCCCCATCCCTCCATCCCAGAGGCCTACCTCGGTGGCCGTCCACAGAGTGTTCTCCATCTTCATCTGACAGCTGAGCTTGGTTCCTGGGCAGGGCATGCGTTTCACTTCCACTTGACCTTTGGCCAAATTCACCACTGTGTAATTCCTGCAACACAAAGCACAAGGCCATGTCACATGGAGGCACTCACGCCACTGCTGTGTCTCTGCCCATTGGACAGGAGCCTGCTCTGCAGTGGCATCCCACACTTGACCCCCGGGGCCACTGGTCAGCCTTTTTGACCTCTGAACAAGTTGCCACGGGACTGTTTGCATAGCACTTAAAAGGAAATGGGAGTGAAGGGGCACCCACGGGAGTGCTTGTTGAGGTCGTCTGTGGCACAGGAAATTGCTCATTGATTGCCCTTGCTGATTACCTCATTCTGTTAACAATTGCATATCACGACCACAACAGTATATCACTTTCACTGTCCTTTCCCACCCCCCACCCCATCCCCCCCATGCCCCCCAATCTCCCCCTTTATTGACTCGGGAGTCTATCAAGAATATAAAGGACAGACACTAAGACACGACTCCAGTTGTAACCAAGACAAAGGCATCGGACCACTCCCTGGGCAGAGAGGCCAGTGCAGCTGGTCAGCTGTGCCTTTGGTGTGGAGACTTGGCAGGCAGGCAGCAGGGGCAGGGCTGGAGGCATAATTGCAAACACCTGCGCCGCCAGATAAAAGCAGATTTTTATTATGTCCAAATTATCTCCTGAGCGCCCCTCCTGCGCCGCACAGAAGGCTGCGGGCGAGAACAAAACAGCAATTACTCACGACACCTGGGAGTAATCTGGCCAGATCGGACGCAGACCACCTCCATTCATCTTCCGTCTCCGCCGCGCCGCACCACTCCGCCATCGTCTTAATCGCAGCCTTGCCGGCGTCTGCTGAATATCAATGGCGGCCAATGCAACGGCAATAGCACTTACGACGCCTTGAAAGGACGATGCGGATCTACAGGCCCCATTCGGACAGGCCTGCTTCACAGCCAGCGGTTCCCATGAGGAGATTATTGAGAGATTTACGGTATGTGCAGGGGCAGACCGTTAAGCAAACACCGGCATCCGTGTCAAAACGGGAAGTCACAGCAGATCTCATCAGCTGATGAGGAGGGGTTCCAGTTCATGTATCAGTGTTACCCACACAAATCCTTCCTTTTGTAAGTAATTGCACAGTAAAACCAGATCGGCGTGTTGTGGTATTGCTAGTTAAGGTATGACTAAGCTAGAACTGGAAAGCTCGTATCTGCAAACATGTATCTCCAACACCAGGGTCTGAGTAAGAACTAACAGCTGCTTTGCTGGTACACATCTGAACAACACCTGTGTATTTGGTCGCCCCCACACACAACCACACACACACACACATGCAAACACACACTCTCTCTCATTCTCCCACCCACACATACAAACACAATCAGTAGGCCTACTCCTCACCTGTCGTCCATGTCTCCATCCCAGAAGACAGCGCTCTGTCCCTGTTGTGTGGACAGGAAGAGCTGGCTGTGCTTCTCGCAGGCCAGCAGGTACTTACAGCAGGGGAAGCTGGGCTCCTGCATGTGTCTCAGCAGGGGCATGGCCAGCGGCCGCTGTCATGGCACAACACACACACACACACACACAGAATACCAACACACCAAATCAATAGCAGTATTTTTCTAACCCTGGATAGCAGCAGATCCATTCCAATGCAGGCAATGATATTCACTTGTTTCCCATTCAAACAGCCAGGCGATGTCGAAGTGTTATTTTCTCAGGTGCAAATATTAAATCGGTCAGCTAGAAGCCTTTGGCAAACAGATCAAACAGGGGGATTAGAATCATGGACTGCGCCTTTAAATAAGATTGATTCAATCATTTTGTCCGCTCGGAGGGCGGTCTGCTCGTAAATGTGTCTGGTTTGTTGCTTGCGTCGGGCGTCTTCAGGTGAAAGTGTGTTTTTACGGCCACGCTTTCTGTGCTTGTAAAAGATTCGTCACAGGTGCCTCGCCACATTCTCCTCCATCTATCACGCTTGCATAATGAGGTCATTTATGGTTGCCATTCATTTAGCTGACAGAGGCGGATGTGGCGGCACACGCATTAACTGCAGAAACAACCCTAGTAAATGAACTGCTTCACAACTGACAGATGGCGTATTACAGGTATGCACGCAGAGGAAGGCTGAGGCAAGATGACAGCACAGCACTATGGGCCTTAGGACACACTCATGGGATCATGGGACATGGAGTCTATAACTGTGGCGGTCTCTCTCTCTCTCCCTCCCTCTCTCTAACCTCTGTTGCTTTTTTCCCCCTCCTCCCTCCCTCTTTATCTTACCTTCTCTGGTTTGGTGTCCCAGCACTCCAGCATGAGTGCCTGGAGGCAGAAGAACTGCACATCCTCGGGACTGCCCAGCACGGGCCGGATGCCCTTGGAGAGCTTCTTGGCGATTTGCAACTGGTGATGCCCAAGAGCCGGCCGCCGGCCCGACAGCAGCTCATACAGAACCATGCCGTAGGAGAACATGTCCACCTTAGAAAGGGTAGATGCGGGAGTAGTGGAGGGAGATGAAAAGAGAGAGAGGGAGAGAGAAAAAACAAAGAGAAAGAGAGAGAGGGGGGGGAGACAAGTAGTGGAGGGAGAGTATGAGTGAGGAAAAAAGAAAGAAAGAGAAAAAGAGAGAGAGAGAGAGAGAAGAAATTAGTGTGTAAGAGAGGAAGGGCTATCTACATTTTGTAGTTACTGGAACACATGACTCAACACTGCACTGGGGTTTAGATATGATGGGGGCTATCATGTTCAAAGTTAAGCAATGGAAAATCAAGCAGGGGAGAAACAGAGAAAGCCTGTAAGCTGGCACATACTCTCTCTCTCTCCCTCCATCTATGAATGGCCATGCAGTCTGCAGACTGAATGATTCTTGTACAGCGCTGGGTTTATTTTTAGACATAACAAACCCACCATAAATACACTTAAACAGATCTGCCCTTGGACCACTGTGGTTTGCTGAAGTCACGGTGGCGGAAAACTCCATCACTATCAAAGCATGTGAAACATTCGACAAATCGAAGGTTGGGTCAACAGCCTGCCCAGGAGAAGATATCATTACATTCATATAAGGTATGCTTCCTTCTTTACCCACATTCCACTTGCGACCGGTGACTCGGGCCACAAGCACCAGCCAAACAAGCACATAACGCTGGTCCAGGACCAGTGGCCAAGCTGGCCTATTGACATGGGAGGATTTATTAGCTCTATTAACATCTCAGTGCAGCATTTTTTTTCTTTCCTGCACAGGCAATTTTGGCTTGGCGGGAGATTTAGGTGCCAGTAAAACTATAAAATAAAATTAAAAAAATAAAAACGGGCCCATGCTGAGCGGGTGAACCTCAGGTCTATTAAAACAGATGCCATCAAAAGGCCCCTTCGCTCTGGGGAGGATGGGAGGAGGGAAAAGGGAAGGAGAGAGGGAGGGAGAGAGGGAAAGGAAAAAGGAGAGAGTGAAGAGGGGACTGGCAAAGAGAGGGAGAAATGGAGGCAAGGAGCATTATCTACTACAGCTCTGTTCAGAGACTAAGGAACTGAGGAGCAGTGCTGACCATAATGTATGACTTGTATGTATGACCGGAATGTATGACCAAGCATCGGTTACACACACACACACACACACACACACACACACAGACATGACACATAGTACAGGGCCATATGTGATGGCGCAGGGACGTCATTTGGAACACATCGAGGAAGGGAAAGGAGAGACTACTACTGCCCTGGCTGCTGAGGAAGATGAGCCATCAACCACAGGGAGGCAGCCCGGAAACCACCAGAGAGAGACTACAAAGGCAGCAGCGCAGTAAATGTCTTGTGCAATGTGGCTCTGAGGTTGAGCAACAGAGGAGTCCCACTGAACACACAGTCAATTATCACAGCAGCACACACACTTGGATTTTAAGATGTGGCTCCCACTTCTGTGAGAGAACTAATCCCTGCCTTATTGTTGACCCTCAGTTTTGTTCAGTCTTGTTGGAAAAAAGATGTATTGAGAAGATGTATAGAGATGAAATCTCAATTCTGATCTAATCAAACCAGAAATGTGTTAAATCCATGGCTTAAATGCAACCGCCAGGAGAATTACAACAAGGCAAGTGATGCAGCAGGTACCTTTTCATCGTAAACGATCCCCGGTCGGATCTCCGGGGCCTGATAACCTGGAGTCCCCTCCACGCCCAGGGCGCCCTCGTGAAACGACTGGCGCGATATCCCGTAATCCGACAGCTTGATGTTCACCGGGTTGGACACCTCCAGCGACCACACCAGGATGTTGTCGGACTTGAGGTCGCAGAAGATGACGTTCTTACGGTGCAGGTAGGCCAGTCCGGCTGCGATCTGATAGGCGGCTTTGAAAGTCAGCATGTGGCCCAGGGGGATGTACGCGGAGCCTGTGCGGGAGACATGAGGAAGAGACAGTCGAGGATATGAGTCACTGAGCGGAGAAATGGTGCTTAGACGGCACAGCCGGTGGATGAGAGCGCACAGGCCTGGATAAACAATCATATGCTTTGCTTCATAGGCAGACACTCATAACGTCAACAATGCTGTAGGGGAAACTTTTCCTGTTTTCGCAACAATTAAGCTATTACGCACCAGGCTTGAGAAGCTCCCATATCACCAAGTACAACCCTAAATCTTCCTAAACTCCACAACCAAGTAGGTCCATTAGTTATCTATAGCAGCACATAAAGAGGGCAGCATGTGATATACAGGGGTAGCCTGACAGTAGTTGATTTGAAACTTGCTAACTGCAAAGGACAGCTGGAGAACACAGGCTTTAGGCATTTCTGACAGTATGTCCTTTTGCTTCTTTAGATGTTTCAATCTAAAAAAAAACGCCCATCCCCCCCTCACTATCTCTTTCTCACTCACACACACACATTCACACACAAACGATCACACACAAACACACACACACACACACCAATCTCTCTTTAAGAGATTGGTGCTGAGATTTGCATGAGCTTTGCATGAGATTTAATAGCACTGTGTGGTGTGTGTGTGTGTGTCCTACCTTTGGCCCGCTCCTCCAGCACGGTGTTGAGGCTGCCCAGCGGTGCCAGCTGCAGGGCAAAGCAGAGCGGGTGAATGCTGATGCCCACCAGGGCCACGATGCAGGGGTGCTGCAGCGTGTGCAGCATGCTGGCCTCCTGACGGAACTCAGAGAAACTCCGTGTGGCGTCCATGGACTGCAGGTGCTTCACCATGGTGTCTGTGAAAGGCCAGACAGAAATCGAGATAAGGGAGAGCGTGCGTCTATGTGTGTAATGCACATTCACTAATAGTGAGTGTCTGTGAAGGGAGAAAAAAACATTGAAAAGAGAATGAATAAATAAACAGACATGAATAGTGCAAAGAGGAAAAAGAGGGAAGAGGGAAAAGAGAAGAAACGGAGCGGATGTACTCTGTGACCTTGAACCAAGTGGCACTTTCACTCACTGGTTTTAATGTCATCTGATCAATATCCTCTCCCCTGCTCCCTTGCCCAGGGCAATCGGCAGTCAGTGGAGCCAGCAGGTACACAATAAAAAGCAAAAGCATCAGCTCTGCTGCATTGAGTCAATCAGTCACGACCCACTCAGTCGGCAGAATGAAATCCCTCATCCAATCCCAGGCGCTGGCCCTTGGCTAAACAGTAACGTCCTGATTTACGGTCCGAGGGTGGCTTTTAATGATTTACTCTCCGAGAGGTGCTCGCATCCCGGCGCGCAGGGGTCACGTGTTGCGCTAATAAACTCTAATGAGCGGTGTTGCGTTTCGGGCCCCGCTGCGGGAGAGGGCCGCGTGCCGCTTCTGCGCTGGGCCCTGTGTCATGGACGTCTTCTCAGGGTAATTAACTTGGAACAGAGGCGCCAGTCAGGTTCAGCTGAGGCCAGTTTACATCTCCACCAACACCCCCCCCCCCCCCCTCCCACCTGGCCTCCAGCCTTGACCTCAAGACATGAAAGATGGGGACGGTGTGAGGGGATGAAGGCTGATTTATAGCCCTGCTGTACGCTAGATGATAACAGCTAACGCTCAGCACCACCGCCGCACAATATCGCTCCCTTAGAGGTTCTCTTTCCCGTCCCACTCAGATCAGTCCAGATCAACCTGATTAGGGCTGCTTGTCTGTGGCACAGAAAAACCCAGTGCAATCACGTTATGAGGCGGTGCTGTGCTGTTCTGGTGCTTCTGAGGCACAGAGAAGAAATGATTTGCTGCTTGATTGACATGTGAAGACTACCATTGTATGTGAGGATCTGTCTGTGTGTACAGTACAGAGCGAAGAAAGCATTCTCTGTGTTCTGAGAGCACTGCGGAGCATGTTCAAATTTGAAAATTTTGTTTGCCTCCACACATCGGCGGCACACCTTAGGCTGTGAATAAAGACATAATAGACCTGAATAACAACTAACAGTTAGAATATGGCTAGATGACTAGAATGTAGGAAACATTTTGTTAGAACCAGTGTGTGGAGGCCTTTACAATCCTCTACAACAGAAGCATGTTTTGAGACTCAATGCAGGGCAAGGCTGACCGAGGACAGGTTACCAACACCCATCCCCACCGCAGCAAGTCACTCCCGTGGGATTGGCTATATTTATAGAGGAGTGACCTCCAAGACGACCCTTTCTAACAATAGGCTTTACAGCAAGCAAACAGAACTGTATTGTTTTTTTTTTCCTCTCTATTTATGACCACATATGTCTGCAGTTCTCCACATGCTTGCTTTTGAATAGCTCTGTGGTAAAGTGCTGAGAATAGGATGTGGAAGGACTAACAAAAAGGCAGTCTCTGACAAGGACCCAGTGCTTTAAGTCCCACAAGAGAAAGAGAGGGAGAGAGAAAAAGACAGAGATAACCCATGGTTTAAATGAAATGCTTGACCTTGTTCCCCTGTGGCCCAACCTACCGTACAGCAGAGAGGACAGTGGAAACCTAGGATTTACTAAAAAGAAATAAATGCCTTGGCACAAATTTGAACAATGTGTAATACTTTAGTCATTTTTTTTTCCCAAGAAAGAAAATTCTGCAGACTTTGTAGAGTGGCCAAGCACACCTACAAAATCTTTAATAGCAATTCTCACAGATGGGCCTAGATTGCCCGTAGTCAGAATAGACAAGACATTGTAGCTCATCCAGCACAGTTACATAAAAAAAGTCTTGACTGTCTGGGAATGACGGCTCGGCCTGGCTGCTGGCGGCATGTGAAGGAGGAAATAAAGGTCGACAGGACGGGAATGTTATGACTTGTAGACCATGAAACAGCTTGGAGAGAGGCATTAAGCAATCTCAAACTGTCTAATTACCACACTGACATTGCTTTGGGGCTAGTGACGGGGGTTGGGGGAGTGGGATGGGTTGATATAGGGTTTGCCCACTTGCTGCTGCTGCGAACGATGCATCATATCTCTGTTTCCATGGGGGCCGAGCAGGTTTATGAAGGATGACAAAGATATGCAAGAGCCTTCATTAATGCTGACCGTGACAAATAAGTCTGGGCACGCCGCGGCACAGAGAGAGGGAGAGAGGGAGAGAGAGAGAGAGAGAGAGAGAGAGAGAGAGAGAGAGGCGGATACGAGGACGGGGAGCCGGCCTTCCAGCTCTCTCTGTCTGTTAAATCTCATCAAGCCCCTCGGAGAAGTGCTGAGTGGGCGCTCTTCGATCTCATCGGGGCGACAACATCCTGTTCCCGGTAATCAAAGCCAACACCCCCAGTCTAATCCCGCCAACAACATCGACAAACTTTCTGCGAACAAACAAACGAATGACTCCTATAAGGTCCAAAGCAGGCTGTCTGACCTCATCTTAAAAGATGGGTTTAATTCCAATGACAAACAGAACAAGACTGGAGGGAAAAAAACACACAAATGTGCAGTGTGTATAACACCATATTTCTCAAGTGCAAGCGTATGCACCGTACCATCAGCATTTTATCACTCCTACATAGAGATTTTCTAGGACTTTTAGGGGAAGTCAGTAAACAGTCAAGTGACTCCTGTAAGGATTATATGAGAGCATTCCGTACTAATCCTCAGAACGATGTCCTTCACAGAAGGAGACACAGTTTATGTTGAGGTACAGCCTGTCATAGAAATGCTGAAATGGCACACTTTGCCATGTGGTGGTTTAGAACCTTTGACCTCTATTCAAAATGTGATGCGGTGCAGGTGTGTGTGTGTGTGTGTGTGTGTGTGTGTGTCAGGACAGGGCGCTTACCTGTGCCACTGCAGAATGTCTGCTGTCGACACTTCTTGAAGTGGAAGCGTTTAATGGCCACGGGCTGGCCTCTGTACCTGGCCCTGTAGATGACTGTGCCGCTGCCGCCCTGCCCGAGGATGTCCTTCTCATCTTCACCATAGTCCAGCTCACTCTTCACCAGGAACAGCCTGCACTTACACACACGCAGACAAACACAAACACACACACACACACAAACTCACATGAACAGAAACATTTACACATAGACACACAAAAAAAGACACACACACACACATGCACACACAAACAAACTCAGACACAGGCAGACACAAACACACACACACACACAGACACACACACACACACACATGAACAGAAACACGTACACATACACACAAAAAAAAAGACACACAGACAGACACACACACACACACAGAAGCGGCCTCATTAGTGGCACAAAGCACAACTTATCACAGCATAGTACAGTACAGTCGACCTAGTGTGTGCAGAACCACAGGCACAATTGGAGACCCACAGCTCACATGATCCTTATTAAACCCATGCGTCCATGTGTCTACTCAGACAGGAAACCAGGGAAACAGTAAACAGCGGCCCCAGAACACAGCAGAAGCAAATCACCAACACTCTCAGTAGCATAAACACAAACACACTCACAACAACACAACAGGACAACATGAAACATTCACACATGATGTGATTCACACTAATACATACAAAAAAAACACATACTGTAAGCACATAGTACACACTACGGTAAAACGGAATTCTTAAACTCAAGTCACCCATCACACACACACACACACACACACACAACAGAACATCATACAACATGGCCTGAACCGCATGCTATGAGCCACAGACAATGCAGTTTTTGTCAAAAGTCATTCTTTGTTTCTTTCTCTCTCTAGTTCACACACACACACACACACACACACACAAACACACATAGACACACACATCCCTTCCACATATTAGGTGACATATTGTTCACATGTCAAACACAGCAAGCCGTGCACAATATGGGCCCCGGAGCGTTATGTTTCTCATGCGTCCTTATACGAGGACGTGCCTGTAATCTAAATTTCCGCCCGTCCGTCGCTAGGCCGCATGTGCGCCACACATGTGCAGCGCGGCTCTGCGCCGCCTAAAGGCCTCGCGCTATTGTTTGGCTATACGTTCTCTTTGGCACGCACTTATCGGCCACTCCATCTCCTGTCCACTGTGATCTCAGGCCTCCACACAGCTCGGCTCTTTCATCCTGGCGTTTCTATGAGAGGGGCATAATAAACACCTGTTATTCAGAGGCCTGCTTTAGCTTCAAGCCTACAGTGCATTCGGACTAGAGCCACTGCTAACATTGTTGGGTTTGTCGTCGTTCACTCGTCTTTCGGGTCCCATCGAAAAAAAAGTGTGCAAACAAAGTTTAGGCAACAGATTTGGGGTGCAGTCGAGTCAAGTTCAACAAGCGGCTTTTGTTATGTCAAATGTTCTGGCTCAGTGAGACAAGCTACAGGCTCACTGTACGTTGGCCAGCTTTCTGGTGTAAGGCTATCGCTTCGGCGCTCCATGACGCACAGCTGTTATGCGGTCCGATCCCTTCCTGTGAAAACACAGGCTTCGCATGGGAAAATCCCCAAGTGTCCGATCTCTGCCTTGCATCTCGTCCTCATTTGCATGTGGAACCTAAAGAACCCTCCGTGCCATCATGAAAGGCGATAAATGCCTTCCAACTCAAAACAAGGTCACAGGCACTTATTGTGTGATTATTAAATCGCAGTGATCTTTGAGGCCTTGATGAGGGCCACAGGAATCCTCCAGTGTTTCTCGATGTGGGCCTTGTGTGCCAGAGGTATGACATAAAGGTTGACATTGGCTGTGGGAGATAATCCAAATAACTTCCATATGACTCACCGCAGCGCAGCTCTCTGTCACGCTGAAGCCTAAAGACTGATAAGAGCGGAGGTGCCATTGCGCCGAGAGCAAAGTGTTGTCATTCCTGAGAGTGTGTATGTGTGTGTGAGTGTGTGTGTGTGTTGTCAATCCTGTGTGTGTGTGTGTGTGTGTGTGTGTGTGTGTATGTGTATGTGCGTAAGTGGTCGTACCGTGAGGGGAAGTCGGTCATGAAGAGCTCTGGCACCAGCTCCTGCAGGGGCACGGGCTCGTGGGGGTGATTGGGGCAGGCGATGTGCTCCTTCTCCACAGCGGCCAGAACGCAGTCCTCCATGTTAAAGTAGTGGACGGCTGCGGCTGTGGCGCCCGGCTCAGTCGGGTGAGGGTTGCTATGGCGGCCGGAGGGTGCGCAGCCGGGGCATGGGGCGTACTGCTCGATGAGCATGGTGCCGTCACTCTCGCTCGCCGTCAGCGCTGCAAGAGATAGGTCGCGCCGTTACGCGGACTTCACAAGGAACACAAGCACTCAATTTCCCAAACACACTCTCTCTCTCTCACACACATGTACACATCACACAAACAATCAAACGGGCATAAACATAAACACACTCACATGGTATTTGACATAAACTACATCAAACAAACAACAAGACTGCTAAACACTCACACGGACATGACATCACAAGTGAGACAGGAGTGCAAACAAACACACACACATGCGCGCGCGCACACACGCACACACTTATACAACTAATACTAATACTAATACTAATACAAACCAGATACTGACAAAAACATGGGGACCCACAGAGCCAGTCAGGCAGGGTGAAAGGGAGAGTAAATGGGAAGTAATGAGTGTGAACTGTGGCCTGGGATGGGGTGTGAGCTGGCTGGTCTGGGCAAGGCTGGAATCGGCTGGCTCCCATCACGTGTGCTAACGCTGGGCGCCAGTCTGGGACGCCGGCCAGGCCGAGAGCAGCGATACAGGAGCCTACTTGCTGAGTTAACTACACCATGACTCAACCCCCTCAGAGAAGCTCTGCTGTGTGTGTGTGTGTGTGTGTGTGTGTGTGTGTGTGTGTGTGTGTGT
>JAGFZM010000231.1:145243-160251 GCA_017657215.1 Limnothrissa miodon
TGTGTGTGTGTGTGTGTGTGTGTGTGTGTGTGTGTGTGTGTGTGTGTTTGTGTGTGTGTGTGTGAATGAGAGACAAATATCATATAGATGACAAAAAATTAGTATCCAGATTAACATTTGGTCGCAATCCAAATGACACCTCATTAGGGCCCATATATGGACTGTTTCCGCCTGTTACACAACTTAATGCATGACTGAATATGGGCATGACATTGCGACACTGACATATGATACTTTTCCTTTTATCTTTGTCTTTTTATCCTATGTCCTTTTATCTTTTTGCTCCTTTTGAGGCCCTGCTACCTTGTGACACGAGAGTCATCATTCCACCCACACTGCTATGTAAAGGCCACACTCACTGTCTCGTAGGAGGCCATTACTCTCTCTCCCGCTGACAGAGAAGCCATCTTTTGTTTGCTTTAATAATGAGGGTTGAACTCACTGGCTGTCAGAACAGTTTTCATGTCAGATATGTCACCGGCTATCTGTATGCCTCTCGTTTTGTCTACTGAGAGAGGTGATGGAGGTGGAGTTTAAGGCAACAGTCAGAAGTAAACCGGCTCCTAGCCTTGTTATGTTGTTCATGTGCTGATGGTTTATAAGACAAATGAGAAAATCTGGCACGGCATAGACGCACTAAAAAAACACCAATGGCAGCCAGTGTTTAACTGATATGGGGCAAATGACCTTGATGAATGTTGTTGATTTACTCCAGACAATCTATTTAAGGCTAATGGGCAAGGCATCCTAAAGATACCAGAATGAAATGAACCAAAAAAAGTCCATCTCATTGAACCGTTAACCGCCTTCTTTGCCATCCGGGAAACAGTAGCAAAGTTTGTTGTTCCAACAGCCTTGGATGTCCTTGATCTTGATCTTGATCCTGATCTAAGTTGAGTTAGCCTACCACCTGTAGGGTTCTGGCAATCATGCTCAGCTGTGATGCCTTGGATGTTTTGTGGAACAAACTAAATAAAAGACGCAAGACCCCCCCCCCCCCCCCCCTTCAGCCCAAGGTCACATTCTTTAACCGGCATTTAGTTTCAATGTCTACAGACAGCCTTCATCAGAGAGAGAGAGAGACAGAGAGACATGAGACATTCGTGTATTCCACCCACCCTCCTGCCTTGCTCCCAAATATATCTACTCTTAAGTCCTGTACAATGTCCGTATTCTATCTTGAGGTTCTGTTTGTTTCTGATTTATCCCTCTTTTCCACCCCTCCATTCCTCCTTCATTCTGTATCACTCCCTTTCCCTTTCCCTGTTTCCCTTCATCCCTCTTTTTTTTTTACCCATCTCTCCGGTTCTCCCCATATCTCCCTGTCTCTTTCTCTCTCCCTCAGTCCCACTCATCTGTCACTGCTGCTTGGCGCGATCCAATCACACCTTCGTCAGGAGGCCGTACCTGCGCACCGTCAGCCTCCTCTCCAAATCTCATCTCAACTCTTCTGCGCGCGTCTTTCCAACAACCTTGGGCCATCGGAAAAACCCGCAAAATTAATCACAGCATGCCGTCTTCCGGTCCCAAACTATGCTACAGATGAATCTGGCCATCCATCACACTCTGGTGCAATGGTCGTACCGTACCGCTACTATGAGCAAACTAATGTGTCCACTACTTTGGTTATCTGACAGGTTCTAGAAACAAATGTTGAGCCAGTGAAGCAATGTTGAATCATGTCTTTTCCTTGTCTCCTTCTTGATCTATAGCAGTCAATTCTGCATTATATAAAGGAAGCACAGCATGTCATCGTGACGGATCGCCTGACAAAGCTGGCTCACCCTACAAAAAAAATTAATTGCCGCGCTAATGAAAGTGATGATGTTTAGCCCTTTCTCAAGGTCAAAGGGTCCCTTTTGAAGCAGGGTTGAGCAAGTTTTCCCCTGATTGGGTTTTAGTGGGTGGGTGTTAAATTGTGGGGCCTCACCAGGAAACCACTGTTCTATGAGGGAGTTGACGTGATCGGTGATGAAGGCCATGGCTGAGAAGTCCCTCATCTCTGACTGACAGACGATCTTAATGCCTCCACTCTTCTTCCTCTTCCAGTTCAGGTCAGATGACTCCACACTGCAGGGCACAGGGAGAGAGTGAGAGGCACAGGAGAATGTGTGAGTGAGTGTGTGTGTGTGTATGTGTGAGTGAGTGAGTGAGTGAGTGACAGAGAGAGAGAGAGAGAGAGAGAGATGCAGAAAAAGGAGGAGAGAGGGACAGAGAAAGGGAGGGGTGGAGGAAGAGAAAGGTGAGCCTAAGCTTGCCGGTGGGTGTGTGCCTGTGTGTGTGTGAGCAGCATTAATCTCCTACCGCCTCATTTGCTTCAACACAACATAGAGAGAGATGTGTTCACACTTCAGTGGACCTCCCTTCCCACGCATACCATCAACAGTCACACAGCCCAGGGCACGCACGCGCACACACACACTCACTCACTGTCCTGATGTTGCAAGAAAAACTCTCCTGAACTCATGCCAGTACTGCAAACCATACAGGAAACCAATTTCTTAAATGAAACGATTTCAAAACGACGATGTTCTTCAAGATGGCCTGTGAAATGTTAAATAGAATGGTTTGGCAAAGAGCCTGCGCAGATTCATAAATTAAGCGGGGATAATTCACAGCTGTGAATTTGCACAGGGGGCACTTTCCTCTGTTAGCCTTCTGTCCAGGGCCTAATTTATACTCTATATTCTCTGTGCTACTAAAGATTGTGTCTGTGGATGAAAAGCCATTGACTGAACAGTGGTCATTCAGGGCTTGCCTTAGGTATCCTCCGTCAAAGGTCACCTGGAGCCCTTCCTTCCAGTAGATGGTCTGGTTCCGCCGGACGCGGAACGTGCTGCAGCGGTTGCGCTGCTGGTGCTGGTTCCCAGCGAAGCTGTAGATGACCGTGCCTCTGTTCCTGTGGCTCTTGGGGTTCTTCTTGGTCTCAAACGCCTACATAACAAAACGCAGAAATAACAAAAACAGGAAAACACAGCCATAAATAGACTATTCTACTGTATGTTTTTCTATCCTGCTTTGATATTTTCTCTGTGAAAAAATTCCAAAATACTATGACTATTAGCATGTTGGTTGTGGCTTAGCTGTGGCCACAACATAACATAGCAAAACATAATAATTCACATTCTCTGGCTACTAGGCCTGCATGCTAAATTGCGTCTTGTTTGTCCATGACATGAGGCATCGAAATGGCCTGGAGTCTGTGGAATGACTGGCTCTAGCTCTGGCTCTGGCTCAGGCAGACTCTGAATAGACCGGGAGGGGGGGTTGCCATGTGAGGGCTGGCACCTGCAGGTCCATCTCCGTCAAGCTGATCAGCATCCTGGCAATGAAGCGCTCCCAGAACCCGGCGGGTACAAAGCTCATCTTGAAGTGGCGCTGGATGGTGTTGTGGGTTTGCTGGCGGAAGCCGTGGATATCCATGGCAGGCTTGGCAGGCAGGAGGTGAGGAAGCAAGTAACTGAAGTATAAAGGGCAGATGAAGGGCATTAGAGAAGCCGGTAGATTATTTGACATCAAAAATAAACATTACAGTGTGCATAATTTTCTAATTTAATTCTTATGTTTGCTGACCTCAATGGGGTTTTTAAATAATGTTTCTTTGGAAATTATTTTTTCAAGTTAAGGCCATTAGTAATATGTTTATTACAAATATCTGAGTCTAGAACAGGGATGTCAGCTGTGTCTGTGTGTAGAACAAGGGCCGTCTGTGTGTAGAACAGGGCTGTCAGTACTGTGTGTGTCTAGAACAAGGCTTTCAGTACTGTGTGTGCCTAGAACATGGCCGTCAGCACTGTGTATGTGAGGAAGAGGCCCTTTGAGAATGAGGCCCTCTCACCTGTTGTTGGCCACAGGCAGCGCTATCTCAAACTTTGCCAGGAACTGAAAGTATTGCTCCTCTGTCTGCTGGGTGAAGCCTGTGCCCACCAGCAGCATGCGCAGGTCCTCCGCGTGGATCACACCGTTGCGCGCCACCGAGCGTGAGCTCTTCAGGTGGACAATGCGCTCCAGACACTCGGACAGCCACACTGCATCCAGGAAGTAGAGCTTGCACAGGCCGTGAGACGTGTCAGGGAAGTGCAGCAGGGTACCTGTTTCTATCAGGAAGCTTATTGCTGCAGAGAGACAGAGAAAGAGAGAGAGAGAGGTGACACTGATTCTTTGCTTTGATCTTCCTTCTTCAAGCATTTCAGAGGGTTCATTTTTTAAACCAGTTTTGCAGGATCTGCTCCTAGTCATTAATATCAAGCCAAATCATTGTCTGTCTGTCATAAACAAAAGTTATCCTTACATAAAAATGCATTGAAGTGTTTGTTCAGTTTGACAAACTGCAAAACTCGTTTTACTTGCTTTAAGGTTAAACCTCTAAAGCTCTAAATGCCTTCTTTCAATCCATCACTGGTTCATCACTGTCAACTCCAGCAGTGTTGCCTATGGCTACTCGAGGCTGGCTTTCAAACTCATCTCTGACCGGACGAGATCAGCGTGAACCTGAACAGGTGGTTTGAAGCAAACTACCTGTCTGGGGGTCTTCGTAGTCTTTGATGTCACTGGTAGGGTTCTGCTCGATGACCTGCTCCAGCTGCTGGTCTGTCAGGTACTGGACCTCGTCCTCGGCATCCCGCCTCAGACGCTCGGCCTGGACCGCCTCTTGGAGGGTCAGGTAGCTTTTGGGGATCTGAGGGGGTGGGGTAGAGGGGTGCGGGAAAGGGCAGCGTTGGGGTTAACAGGGAGGCAACAGGTCCCTAATCATTACATTCACACACTCATGCATCTGACAGTCAGCTGTTTCTGCCTGACATCCAGGCATGCGGCCGCGTGTTGGGGGCTCTCTGTTTTCTCTCTTAAGTGTCCCCTGAGGATATGTGTGGAAGTTCATGCGTGTTGTGCTGGGGCAGCGTTTCCATGTCCAGAGCTTCATGTGCCGTGTAAATGCGATTACACACAGCTATGCATACCTGCTCTTTACATGACATGACATGAAGGAAGGGTGAAATGCTGTCAGACCTAACAGACGCAACCGTATAGATATGAACCATTACATAAGCTAATCCCATCAGTTTCACATACCTACTTGAGTCAACAGAAAGTGAACATTAAGACAGAAATCAAAGGCTGACATGAAGATAAGGGTGGAATATTTCACATGCTTGTGTGCCATGAAAAAGCTTCTTGTATCAAGAGTATCAAGAGAAAGTGAGCATTGAGAGAAAAAAAATCCAACAAATCCTCACTAGCCGTCCCACCAGCCTGTGACAGCTGGCTACATTGCTGATGTCCTTCATGGAGCAGGACACTTGATACAGGAGCTTCTTGAGACCATCCACACCCTCCATTGTCTTACAGGATATCTCACTGTTGCGCACACACACACAAACACAGACACACACACACAAACAAACAAACACAGACACACACACAATTTCCAACCATTAGTTAGGGTAAAAGCATTGGGAACATTTCCAGTGCATTGAAAGCTTCCAGAGCCATTCACAGGTTTTTAGTAAACAGGAGGGGACAAAATGGAACAAAAGTCTGCACTGACTAGAGATGTTTGGCGGTGATATCTGGGTAGCCGCTGGCCCGGGCACCCGAGGGAGTGCGGCAGAGCGCCAGCACGTAGGCCCGCAGGGTGGCGATGCGCTCCGTGCGGAACTTGCTATCGATGAGGTCCAGATGTGTGCCAACCACCACCACAGCTGAGTTAGGCGCTCGAGCCTGGCGGAATAACACGGCACAGTCAAACCACTGCAAGAGCCCAGCTTTAATAATACCCCCCTCAATCAGTGCAGTTTCATCTCCCAAAACACACCCATAAATCAAAGAGAAGCATAATCATGAATAAACAGGGTTGCACCTACCCTGAAAGAATATTGCATTAATCAGAAATTCATTATCTGGTCTCCAACACCAGTTAGTCTCTGCTGGGTGCTAATCTTTAACACAGTAGGGGTTCCATCAACAACGGAAATGACTAGTCAGTGGAGTACACTGACTGACAGCAAACAACTGGTCACAAGGTAAAATAGTTCAGATGAAGTTCAGATAAAAGACCCTGGCGATTAATTTGATTACCTTAATGAATTAACTTAATGAATTTAATTGATTAGCTTTGACTTGTCTTACTTGATAATAATATGTTTAATTAATGTAATTAATAATTTACATGTTTGGTAGCGATCTTTGACTGAAAATAACAACCTCTGCATTGCAAATTGCACACACCTGCTGCTACATATTTTAGTATTCTTTTTACCACTATTTATATTACTACTACTGCTGCTACAATCTGGTGTGGCACTAAAAACAAAAAACCCATACCAACCACAACCTGGGATTACCTCAAGTAGACTAGAATACTACTTCCCAGTGTACACTGTTGTAACACTTACTATATGTTATGTCTTGTCTTGTTAGATCCTGTATGTTACTTAAAGTATAATGCCCTAAGCCTACTTGCACTTTTTTTACTTAACATTACCTTAATGTTTAGAACTGTTTTTGTTGTGCATCTGCACTTTATTGTTGTTAACGTCTACGCATGGGACAAGTGTGAAACGTAATTTCTATTCCTTTGTATGTCAAGTGCATTTGAAGAAATTGACAAATAAAACTGACTTTGACTTTGACTTATACTGATAAATATATCTGAATGGACTTAGACTTTAGATATTGCATCTGAGCTATTAATTTCCAACATCAGGTATTGCATCTGAGTTTTTCACTTACAACAAACTACACAAAGCATGGATTGAGTATCATACTCAGACACATAACCTCACTATTCATCACAAAGCGCTCAAACATTTACAGGCAGACACAGTTCAACACCCTCATAATTAATAACAGTGGACAGCTTGACCCACTGCAAGACAGGATGACATCCTGCTGATGAAAGCTGACGTGGCCCCTGAGCCCTGACACCCCTTATCCCCCAGGGGCCCCTCGCCCGTATGCCAGCGAGCTGGTGAGGGCAAAGGAGAGGAGAGGAGAGAGAGGAAAGGAGAGGAGAGGAAAGAGCGGCGAGAGCAGCTGTCAGAGATGTAATGAGGAAGTGTCATGAGGATCGGGGCCCTCCCTTGGCCTCTGTGACCCCTCCACTCACTCACACGCACACACACACATGCACACACACCTCAATGTTTAATAACCAGGACTGCAGGTTGGCCACCGCCTCCTCCCCCACCGCCAGGTTCCAGATGACCACGTATAGGGCCTTGTCTGTGAAGAAGCACTGGTTGACGGTGGACATGCTGGCCGGCCCGCCGATGTCCCAGACATTGAAGGACACGGAGTCCACCTGGCAACACACACAAGCAGACGACTAAAACATAAAAACCCTTTCTGCAGCTGTGGCATGGTAGGAATACAGAACACCAAGCATTTTCTAAACAACAGAAAATGTGATTTTTTATTTTAAACTAAAGTATCCTTCACATTACCTTTAGGAAGAACGTCAGCCTAGCTCAATTAGAATACAATGTATGAGTATGAGTGTGAGTGTGTTTGTGTGCGTTAGGGTGGGAGGGAGAATCGAATCGGAAATAAAGGGGGGGCTGAATGTTTTCCTACCTGCACACACACACACACATACACACACACACACATGTTTAACTGTCTGAGGCGAGCCATTACTGGGGCAGTGGATGAAAAAAAGAAAGACAGCGCTGGTAAATCAGTGGATGCCTGAGCAGGACCAGCTGCCTCAAGGCTCGACCCAGACGAAGGCGCCCCCCAGGCTTTATAAGTCACACACACACACACACACACACACACACACAGACACACACTCTCTCTCTCTCATTCTCTCTCGACAGGAAGTTGAGTCAGCCTCTGCCTGGAAATGAGACCACCTCTCCAGAAGAGGTCAAAAGTCAAACGCTTGTTCGCTTTGTTTCTTTAAGAGGAGGAAAGGTCAGTGTGGGAGCAGATAGACATTTGCTTTCCTGAAATAAAATTAAATCACTCCCAGGCACACACACAGACATCAATTGACAGTTTTTCAGGTCTATACATGAACTTAAAAAAAAAATTTGAAAAGAGACCATGGTGCATTTAGTCTGTATCGCTTCCGCTGAGCTATGCATTCTGTACATGTATGTGTGTGTGGGAGTGGACACGCACAGATAAGCGCCAGATGAGAAAAGCACGCCTCAGAGAGAGAGAGAGAGAGAGAGAGAGAGAGAGAGAGAGAGAGAAAGAGTGCGAGGCCAACATGACTCTGTGTTCAGTTCACCCATGACGCGCTGCAGCCTTGGGAACTAAACACAGCATTCCATCCAGCCCCCTTGGAGTAGAGAGCCGACCTTCAGCTCGTCCACTGTCCACTCGGTCAGAGAGAGCCCCCAGCCTCTCGGCACAGTCAACACTTCAAGAGCCCGATCCCAGATGAGGCTGACGTTTTTTAGTGCAGTAAGTTGGTGTGAATACATACCAATGCACCTCCCCAAAAACTAACCAGCGTGAATAAGCCAATCATTAAGCAGATTTTGTGCCAGTTTAAAGTCTTTGCGGGCTAAAGTCTGAAAGCTTTGGAGGAGGGGGGAGGGGTTGGGATTTAGCCAGTGTGTTGGTGTTGGTGTGTTAGAGTATGCTGCCGACAAGGAGACCTATATGATTCTGCTGGAGGCTGAGCGAGACCAAACGTGGCGTGACGTGATGCGTAGCCTCACCCCGCTCTTAATGCCACTGGGCCGCTCCAGTTCCCAGCTGGCAGTGCAAATGCTACGGTCGGCGGGCAGGAACTGGGCAGTGCGACCCGACTGCAGGGCCTCCAGCAAGGCGCTCTTGCCCTGGCGCGGCGGCCCCACCACCAGCATCTTCAGCAGCCGACACGGCTCAGCCTTGCGCAGGTGGGCACGTAGGTATGCCAGAACGCCCGCAGGCCCTGAGGAGTGAAAGAGAGAGGGAGAGAGAGTGGAAGAGTGAGAGAAAGAGAGAGAGATGAAAAAAGAGGTATACTCCAGTATATACCACGTTGGGTCCCTTTTCTAGGTCGACTAAGATACAATTGTGTGGTTAAAACCAAATACGACTCAAATGGTATTTTGCTACAATACTTGTTTTGAAACATCAGTGGACAACAATAACCACTCGGGGAGTTGCACATTTTTTTAAACCAAATGTTTTAAGGGTTGTTTTATAGACAAGATTGTGAATGCCCACAGCCATTCATTCCAAAGCAGGAAACAAATAGCCAATACAGGACTGACAAAATTTCGGTGTAAACGACTCTTATGCATCTAAGACAACCTAGAAAAGGGGCTCAAAGTGTTAAATACCAGACAATTTATCTCTGACAGTATTTATCTCTGCTTTTCGGTAGGAAAAACTCACACTAGCATAATGATAATTATAATATATATTTCTATATATGCACACTGTATATATATATATATATATATATATTTATTTATTATATATATGTATATATATATATATATATATATATATAGTTTCATTTGGCCAATTTATTTATTTAATTTGGCGAATTTATCCCTTAATGTCACAAATCCACAATGCTTGAGGATCTAGAATTCCTAGTGTCAGGAAGTATCTTCTGGCATCTAAATGTCACACCTCTTCGATGCATGTGAAACCACAACAGCAACAGTGCCCTGCACACACAAACATACACACACACACACACACACACACACACAATCAAACACTTTAAGAGGCTTGTCTCCTCGAGTGGAGTGGCCCGCCCGTTCCCTGACTAACATGTCGTGACACCGACTGGCCCTGCAGGCTGGCGTGAGCTTAAGTGGATCTAGCAGATGTGGGCCAGTGGGGTTGGGAGGATGTATCTTGACTCAACAACAGACCCAGGCACAGCTTGGCACGGCTCGCCACACAAACCTTCTTTCCTGACCTCGGCTGGGACGTTGTTGATGTTGAGGTCCTCAATGTCCAGCTGCCATAGGTTGGGCAGTTGGCCGAGCTCCACGGGCAGCTCCTGAATGCCAGGGTTGCTGTGGAGAGGAATAAACGGGTGAGGACATCAGCACCTGCAAACACAGAAACTAAACTGCATCCCTTAGCTCTATTAGTTACAGCACCAAACTTTCAAACACTAGACAGAGAGAAGTGGCAGAGGAACGGGGTATCAGATGTGCTGGAAGGGCCCAGAAGCAGGCTCAGCCCCACATCCCCTTCGGGCTTTGGCTCACTTGGACAGATAGAGCTCCGAGAGGGTTTTGAGGCTGCATACGGACGGAGGCACGCAATCCAGCTGGTTGTCGTTCAGGAACAGGACTTCTAACGAATCCCGCAGTATTACTGGAAACTGGAGGGACGACACTGCCAAAGGAAGCCACAGACATAAGTGTCTCAGACACTGGTCAATGACCTCATTCCATACACACAATTAGACTTTCCCAGACCAGAGAGAGGTACTGTACACTGCACTGAGGTGTGGCAGAGCCTAAGCACTGGAACTTATGAGTGAGTGAGCTCAGCAACTACTGAATATGCACACTATCATGTACATGCACACTACAATCACAAAACATGGACCTCTGTTTTTTGTTCTATGTCTTAGCCTAATCAGTTTTTTACTGCATGTGGGGTTGCCGCTATAAAACATCAAGTCTTTAAATAACTCTGTTTATGACAGGATAGCCTCCTGTACCTGGTTCGGGATCTCTTCTCTGCCATGTGGTGAAAAAGGCCAACCTTCTTGTTTTAGTCGATTCTTCACTCCTGAAAAAGGCACTGACCATGAGAGTCGCAGAAATGGAGCCTGGGTTTGTGTATTTTGGAAAGGCGCTGACTTTAACAGGAAGTTATACAAGAGGGATGATATAGCTCTCTGAGAGTCATGAAAAGAGGAGGAAAAAAGAGAGGAAGAGGAGGAGGGGGGCATTCAACAATAAGACCTACTTGCCCAGTTGGTTCCTGGACAGATCAAGTGTTCTTAGCTGGGAGCACTTCCATTTGTTGGGCATGGGCAGAGAAGAGATTTGATTTCCACACAGCCGCAGGGACGCCATGGCCTGCAACACAAACAAAATCAACCGAGGCGCTGCCTAATGCGACAGTGCCCCTTTCACCTCAGCGCACCACCTGAGGGCTCCACCTGGGTACACCTCACCCACTGTTCCTGCTCCCGCCGAGCCTCCGCAGATTATCTTTGCTACCCGAGACCGCAACCTTAATAAAAACAACCCAAATATTTGCCATGCGAATAAGTCAAAGCATCCTGGTGGGTCGGGGGAGACAATAATCTGCCGAATTATCTTTTAAAGCTCCTGTACTTATTTCCTGTTTATATTTTGACAGGCTGCCAGAATGTAATATGAGTTGCACTACGTGGGTAATGGGAGTCTCAGGTGTCCTAAAATCTACCAGTTTGTTTGAGTTATTCATCACCAAAACAGCCAGAGGCCAGTCAGAGGTCAATTGAAATGTAATTAACCTATTAATATGAAATGACCATACACTCAGTGTCTATGTATCTCTGTTTAGATTTAAGATTAACCGTGCCAGTGTCAGCTTCCTCAATCTGCTCACCCTATCTAACAAAGGCATGCATCTGACTCCTTACTGTAACTAGGGTGACAGTGCCACCATATGGCAGCTCTGTGAAATACAGGTCGACCACAGTGGAGAAACAGTGAGTGGTGCGATTCTACTGTACCTCCAGCTCAAAGATGTAGGAAGGTAGCTCCTTGAGGGCATTGTCAGAGAAGTCCACCTCTCTCAGATGGGTCCTCCAGAAAATGGAGATCAAGTCTGGCAAGCTCTCGATCTGGTTGCTGGATGCTTTTAAATATTTCTGGCCAGAAGTAAAGAACATAGCATTGACATCCACCACCAACAATGTACATATTCTGTCCCATTTTTGTTATTTCAGTATGTGCTACTGTCAAGGAAGCCTGTATGCATGATTGTTTTTTACTAAAAGACAGGTCTTTCGCAATCAGTCCGCTTCTGCATGGGAATGGCTTTGGCCTAATCTGTTGCAATAAGATTAGTGCTTTTTCACAAGCCAAACCACCTCAAATCAACCCTCTTCCCCCAGCTCTGCCCCTGCAAGCTTAACCAGCGTGCCAAGAGGAGGTGGGACAAACAAATGCTCTTAGCAATGAGAGACTGTGCTGGCCTGTGCTTGAGGCTGGGCTCAGGAGGGCCCTACTGAATCGAGACTGAAAAACTGGCAAGATTCACAGCCGCTACTAAAATAATAAATAAATAAATAACAATCAATAAACAAACAAATAAATATGAAAACACATCACAGCAAGGACTATGCACCAGGATCAAGTAATTCTGGATGGTCTTACTACATTGTACAGCTTGTTCAGACTGTAAAGCTACAAAATGAACAAAGGCAACCACTACAAAATGTCTTTCTTCTCTGAGAGCTTCTTTGAAGATTCTAGTAAATAAAAGTTTGCTTCTGGCAGTGGTTAAGGGTGATGTGCTGTTCTCTGCTTTTCTTTCGTTTTATTACGTTTCTCTCTTTATTCTCTTACCCACTGTTGTCCACTGTCCCCCATTCTCTATTTCTGTTTACAGACTAAAGCTAAGAGCCTTGATTACTCCGCCTAAACTTTGACTATCTAAACACCAGACACTTCTGCACAGGTGGGATCCCTGGATGTGAGTGGGGAGAGGATGAGAATATCCCCCAGCCCTGAGGAGGGAAGGGGAGGGAGCATGACCAGTGGAAGCCCACAGGAGGTTACCTACCAGAGGGCAGGCCCAGGGGTCAGGGAAGGCGCCCAGCTTGTTCCTGGAGACGTTGAGGCTGCTCAGGGACTTAAAGCAGTGCAGCACGGCCGAGGGCAGGATGCTTAGGCTGTTGTCGGACACGTCCAACTCCTGCAGCTTTCGCAGGCCTATCCAGTTGGTACCTGATTGAGATGCATGAAATGAACTTCAAATCCATCTCAAGGGTAAACCCATTGTATACCTATTTCCACCCCATCACAGCTGTAGCTAAAAAAAGTATGGCACTGCATCTGTGTGTGTGTGTGTGTGTGTGTGTGTGTGGGATGCGTGTTGTACCGTTGGGGACCTCGAACAGGCAGGTGAGTTTGTTCTTAGCGGCAGTGAGCCTTTGGAGCTGGCCCAGGTGCAGAAGCCCAGCGGGGAGACTGGCCAACTCGTTCTCAGAAAGACTGATGTGGAGTAATCTTCACAAGGGAAAAGAACAACATCCCCGGACGGAGGGAAGGTGGACAAGGAGAGAACACACAGAGGATTTACAGACACACAGATTTATCTCTCTGTCTTAGGGATGTGGCTGCTTGCTTTTGAGATCTGAGGTGCATTCTCATGGCTCTCAGGATGCAGGGATATCAGGTGTCTACTGAAGGGCCAAGTGTGTGTGTGTGTGTGTGTGTGTGTGTGTGTGTGTACACCAGATCTGTTTGGGTTTGGCTGAGTGATTGTGTGATGGTTGCTCTGTCTCTTTCTCTCTCCCTCATCTGTATGTGTGAGTGTTTTCACTTCTTTATTCTCTTTTGTACAAGAAAATATGTGTGTGTGTGTGTGTGTGTGTGTGTGTGTGTGTGTGTGTGTGTGCCAGCTTATGTGTGTGTAACGTGCATGTGTTTGTGTGAGTGTGTGTGTGTGTACGTGTGTGTGGGCACACTGGCACAAGCGTGGGTGTGTTGTTGACTGTGAGTGTGTGTTTTTCCTCACTGTGTGCAGATGATCTCTTGGGAGGACTGGATACTGGGCAGCTCTTTGAGGCGGTTGCAGGTCAGGTCCAGACTCCGCAGCCCTATCAGGCCCCAGGGCACCACAGAGGGCAGCGAGCTCAGGTTGTTCCTGGACAGGTCCAGATGGACGATCCGGGACGACACGTCCATGAACCAGTCCAACTCCAGCCATGGCAGCTTCAGGCCAGACCACTGCACCGCCAGAGCCTGGGAACGGCACACGCGCACAGACACACACACACACACACACACACACACACACAGATAAATGTCGTCTCATGAATTCATAAACAATCCCATACACAGAAGGCACCCCACAGAAAACAGTGAAAGACACACATACAGAGATACAGAGAGGGAGAGAGGCATGAATGCACACACACACACACACACACACACACACACACACACAAGTGTAGCCACACACATGCCCACATTCATCAAATTTTGATAGATAACAGATAACTACAGAACATCAGTGACATTACCAACTCCAAAACTCATTCGAAGACATGCCAGACACTTGACTAATCTAATCATCATCTTAGACAGCGGTGAGATCATGCCCTGATTCAAACAGCATGTGTGTGATCTTGATCTCGGTTGGATGTCGACTGACCTCCGCCTCTGTGCTCCCGCCGGACGCAGTGCTGGTGTTGGCCTCCAGGAGGCGCTGACGGAGCAGCTCTTGGCTGAAATCTGGGTGGTCCATCAAGGTGTAGGAAGAGAAGCCTGCCCCATTCTCCAGCAGGAAGCTGGCGATCTCCTTGTTGCCTGCAGGGAAAGCACACAGACCTTGGCTTGACTCGACACACTTGTCCAATGTGACCCCACCAGTGATGGGAAGTATCATACCAAATACCACCACTACTAGAAAGAGGAAGCGTGCCACTGCTCTGGAAAGAAGGTTCCAAATTCCAGCTTGTGTGAATTCCCTTTAACAACTTCTGCTTTTTTTTTAACCAATGAGATGCCAGAGTAATCAGAACTGCAATGTGTCTGCTTCAGACAGAGAAGACCCACTTTGCTGAAACTCATAAAGACCCAGGAATGCAAGTGTAGAGTGCTACAGTTCAAATGCACTAAAAGGAACCATTCTGGAAGACAGCTCATTGAGTGCTTATTTGCCTTAAGTTAGGTCAGTGCGTTGTCTCCTCACAGATATAACTCCAGAAGTCATTAGGCAAAACACCTTTTCTTTCTTGCGAATCATTTAGGGAATAAACCTCATTCCAAATTGATCTAATTCCTAAAATAGAGTCTGCCCACAACTCAGATACTAGAAAAATCACCATTAGTGTGTGTGTGTGTGTGTGTGTGTGTGTGTGTGTGTGT
>JAGFZM010000231.1:160261-170776 GCA_017657215.1 Limnothrissa miodon
TGTGTGTGTGTGTGTGTGTCTCTGTCTGTATCTCATACCTGACTTGTGCAACCTATCATTGCTATTTTGTGTGAGCGCATCGTTATAGAAAGTACATATTAGGCTACACCACCAGAACATAATTTAAGTTAATATTTTGGTTATATATACTGTAAATCTCCCGTGCCTTCATCTCGCGCACATTTTCTTCACATGAAAACATTTCGCCAAGTATAATCCGCCATCATAATACATAATAAGCCATGGAACAATGCGCCAAGTTTTTAAAGGGAATGAGAGTGTGAACACTTATTGGTTTGTTACATGCTACGCCCCAAACACACCCATGACTAATTCACTCAGTTAAGACAGCCTATTTGAACTATGCGGCAAGTGCAGTGTTCACTTTTTTTCTGCAGGCAATATAGCGTTTTGCGCTGAGACCACCCCCAAAGGCAATTGCGCTTAAGACTTCTGACAATCCGGGAGAGATCATAAAAATGGAGCCCCAAGTGTATGTGTGTGTGCATATATGTGTGTGTATATGCATGTATACTTACCTGCCTTAGCTGCAGCGTACAATGGTAGACCAGTGATGACAGCAAACTCATTGTTGTGTATGGCACAGTCCTCTGCGTCAGCCTGGTAGCTAAGGACCAGCAGCTGCACCACCTCCAGGTGTCCCTGCTGGCATGCTGTGGCCAACATCACATTTAAAAGGTCTCTGTGCAAACAGTGACCTGACAAACACACACACACAAACACACAAACACACACACACACAGAGTGAGGATGTGTGAGGAGTATGGTCATGTGAAGGGGAAGGAAGGAGACATACGTAGCTTGCTAATGTGCTCTGTAAATTTGAATGAAAACCTAGGACTTCTGAGGTGAAGTGAAGTGAAGTGTATAGTAAGAGTATAAAGTCAGTTTACATACAGTATCTGTAAGCTGTATATTATTTGATCTGCCTCTACACACAAGCAGAGCCTTATAAGCTATGCTAGTGAATGTCTAAGTTACTCTCTACAAGGACGGAGTCACGTGGTTAGTGCGACCAAACTCAAGAACAGGTACCAATGCCCTATGGTTAGTTTCAACATGTACAGTAAACGCATAGCAAAAACATTTCGGGTATGTGTAGATACCAAAAAGTTTTTTTTGTTCTAAATGTTTATGTAATAAATCCTCTAAAATCTAAAGGTGCATTTTGAATCCCTGACTCACTGGGTATGTGGTCAAGAAGCTCTTTGACCACATCGTGCCGGCCCCAGTAAGCAGCCTGGATGGCGGGGTTCTTCTCCTCAGTGTCCTGAGGGACGGGCACCCGGGCATCTCGAAGCAGGTAGCGCACGCTCTCCACGTCCCCATGCTGAGCTGCGACACGCAGCAACTCCTGCTGCTCAGAGACAGAGACACCAGAAGGACACGTTCACATGAATTAGTCTCCCCTGCTGATGTGAAGACTGCCAGCCAGTCTAACCGCACGTGTAGAATGTTGCATGAGGTTTAGTGAAAATCACACATTGCACTGTAATTTACATGTAGTAATACTGTACATCACACAGGAAACACACACAGTGGGGTGAAGCGCACGCTAACCCAGAGCAGTGAGCTGGCTACTCTAGTGGTGCCCTGGGACCAGGGATTAGGCACTTACGCCATAGGCCACTGGTCAGGGGTTAAAACCCATCAACCCTTTGGTTTCAAATCCAAAGCTCTAACAAGTAGGCCGTGGCTTCCCCAAAAGGTTGTGTTGGGGATAATGAACAAGAGGGAGGCAAAGAAAGCTTTTGGTGGAGTTTGATCATATTCAGGATATCCTCTTCGCCGCCAAATGTTTTTCCTCTACATCACATTTGCTCTAGACAGGGATCTCTCCATTAGCTTGAGCTTCCCCTAACAAAATGGCTAGGCAATCAGTGAACACATAGTTGAGGCATGCCCAATATTTCTAAAAGTTGATGGAAAGTATCTGTCCATGAAGAAGATCCCAGAAGCTTTGTAACAGGTGAACACCATGTTTATCATGCTACAGTAGCTATTCTGGTTAATGAAATGTTCCATTGGTATTAACATGTACCCATACAAACTTTGTATACTTGAATTCTAGATTATAACCAAAGTGCACACAAAACAGTCAAACTCAAACAATAGTGCCGGTTTAAAGCGATAAGTGACATACGATAATTTCACCCACAACAAACATGAGACAACACTCTGTGAATCAAACACTAGATGGCAGTAACACAATGGTTTTATGGAGTGTTACTGTAATGTTTCTAATAGTCTCATAACTAGTGTTGATACATAACACTACACAAAATCAGGCAATAAATAAAACCAGAAATAACACATTACAACAAAACAAAATAAACAGAATTGATCAGTGCCTATTTTTGCTTTCTAAGAAATCAACAGAAGGCATCTCAGACCTAGTACCCAGTCCACCTACAAAATCTTCCAATGAAATTGAAGTTCCTGGTTGTCTTTCTTTTTATTTATTCATTCAAGCAAAACCACACACAACCCAAGAATCCCCTTGAAGAACCGGTTCTCTCTATTTTCTGTTTCATAATATGTCTTGATAGACTAATCCTTTCCTGCTCTGATTCGGATCTGATGAAAGAGTAAGTGCCCAGGGCACATTTTTAAACAGAATCCTTGGATGAGGGCTGTATTCCCAGCCTTGGTTATTTACAGTAAGAGGACGTCTAACCTACTACTTCTTTTCTTCGAAGGAAGTCTACACCAAAGAGGCTTTAGAAAGTGGATGGGTCGTAAGGTGCAGCCCATACTGTAGGTGATGGGTTATAGCTTTCAGTGCCCTTAACACCAATCCCATTATCGTAAGTCACGATATTACAGACACATTAGAGAGTGCATAATGCATTCTCTTGGTTTAATGTACTCTCTCGGGAATGGCAATTTAATAGTAACATTAGAAAATGCCAGACGATGATATAATTGTTTTATAGGCTGATTTAGTCTGCATTTTTAATCTGGTCTTACTGGTAGAAGTGTCAATATATCCTTATATGTCAATATCAACCCTGCCTGCTCTGTCTAGTGTTGCTCATCACAACAGCTATCACTTCTCTAGATCTTGCCAGAGGACAAAGTGCTGGAAGTCCCCCTGTAAAGCTCCAATTGCTTGGCTCCTTTGGAATCAAACCTTTGACCCGACCCATTTCATTACAGGGTTGAGAAATCTGAGTGAAGTAGGACAAGTGATGGCGGTACATGCACACGCACATCTAAATCAAGCTACTGGCAATAAGCTTATGATTTAAAGAGGCACTCAGTAAGTCTGTTTTTTAACCCTGCATTAAATGCCACAAACCTGTAGGGGGAGCTCTGTAAAGTTAACTGTATTGCTGTATTGTACACTCCCTCAGAAGTTGCAAGTTCCGTATTCACTATACAGGGCTGTACAGCGGTGGGCTCAATCGCCGTTTGCTACACAACAGACCAGTCTAACAGAAAAAACGATTTCTAAGCGATTTTATGACCACAAAAATGGTCGCATAAACTTACTGAGTGCCTCTTTAAGTGGCGTATCTGAGTGAAAAAAAATTACCAGAGTGCATTTGACTGTAATTAAATTCACTGTAGGTAATTCTAATTATTTTGCATCTGAAACACACGGCCTCCATACAGTTGTTGCCAGCAACTCACAAACATGGCTTTCTCATTTTTGAGAGGGGGGATGTCAATCCTTCCCCTCTGCATGCCTGCTAAAAGAAATGCGATTTTGATTGCATTACCTGTCAGTTGTAGTTTGAGTAGTTTGGTTCGGTTTGATTTTAGCTGGGTATCAACGCGCATGTTAAAAATCTGATTTTAGCCAGACTACGGAATTAATTACAATTTCCCTCAGTCTATGTAAATGTACTAAGTGAGAAATGGGGGAGGTGGGGGCGGGGTCATAATCCCACCCCTACGTCACCGCAACGCTAAATACAGCAAGGACCACTTCCTCCTCCTCACAGGACCCACAGAGGACCCTTCTGCATTTTCAACAGCTCTACTTCAGCCAACCGGATGAAGGAACACAGCATCATCCTATCTAGGCCACCCTAGTCTCCTGACAATGGCCAACATGGAGTTGCGGTCCAAATGTAAACAAATCCAAAAAACTGCCAGCTGCTGGATTTGCTGCAGCTATACTGATGCTTGCTGGCTGTTTGCGTGAGCCCCAGCCCTGTGTTACACATGGGCATGACACCACACTGTCTCTGCCTCGCTCTTGTCTTCAGGGCAGAGAAAATTCTGGTGTTCATCACATTCCCTTCCACCACCATCTCTCCCACCACCACAATTCCCAAACCTTAATCAATAAGATGGCTGCAGGGCGTCTTCCCGGCTGCAGGGCTCCCGTTTCACCTCCAGTGGAGACAGACAACAGAGAGAGAGAGAGAAAGAGAGAGAGAAAAAAAAAAAGAGAGAGAGAGAGAGAGAGAGAGAGAGAGGGGAGAGGAAACCGTGTCTTACCCGCTCCGGACGGACTCCTCCACCCTCCTGGCAGGATATCCTGATCAGGTCCTGTGCACGATCGCTCTCCCCATCACAGTAGGCAGCCTGGATGTTCTCGAGCGTCGGTGACGGCGACAGGCCCAGGGAGAAACTCCCAAGGACAGACTGCTTGGCTCCCATGTCTGCTGTGCCTGGAACAGGGGCATCATCAGAGGATTTTAGCCAACATCACACACACACGCGCGCACACACACTCATACATACATGCAACACACACACTTCAGTCAGAGAGGAACCTTCGCCATACTGTGCATACACACACAGTACCAGAGCAAGCTCAGGGAGGGAAGCAGCCGTGCACCACGAAACGCATCAAAAAATAGGTCACGCTCATAAAGAATGCACACCAGTTTCCCCCTGGACTAGCTTGTGGTGGGGTTAAGGGAGGAAACTGTGTATAGCCCTGGTCCCTTCTGGCCCATTGGGGCTCAAAGTTACACTGTCTCAAGCCCCATAAGAAGGATGACCACTAGAGCCTTCAGTCTGGACTCTTCCTGACTTCTTACCCAGTTGGTCCTGAGATTCATGTGTGAGACTTCCATCCACAACACAAAGGGATGCATGAAAATACACAGATGTAAATTAACACACACACACACACATGCACACACACTCATATAACTCACAGACACGCATACAAACACACACACACACACACACACTCATACACTCAAATTACACACAGACATGCACACTACACACACACACACACCACACACAAACACATAGAAGCATCCGGAATGTGTGGGTGTTTGCTGAGCTTAAAGGCCCACTATGCAACATTTTTCATTTAATTAATCCGTTTCATACTGTTTAGGATGCTAAAATGAGTCATTACACGGCAAACGAACGGTGTAGAATGCGCCACCATGGCCTATATACAGCACTTGCAATGTTCAGCAGCGTGGACCACCTCCAATAGAATGCAGTGCAATACAATGCAATACAGTGGTCTTTAGAGGGAGCTTGTGAGAGAAAAAAACTGAACGTTGCTTAGCCCTTCTTTAAGCAGAAAAGGTTTGATACTGTGGAAGATAGAAACCTGACAGTAAACATATCCTGCAGTGGCAACATAGACACAATAACAATTGTGTGAAGTCAACCCTGTCATGATAAAATGATACAAAGCTTTTCTCACTGGTAGAACACAGCAGGTCAGAATTAACTCCATACTTTCTGACACATTTCCAATCAACACTGGAGTCCCACAGGGTTGTGTTAGCTCTCCCTGGTTATTTACACTGTATACTAATGAAAGTAAAAATCATCACACAAATAATTATATAATTAAGTTTTCAGATGACACAGTCATTCTTAGTCTACTGATGCAGGACTTTGATGCCTCTGTATATCAGTCAGAAATTGACAGGGTTGTGTTATGGTGTGAATCAAATAACTTGGTTCTAAATGTGAACAAAACAAAATAAATTATCTTTGACCCCAGATCCATAGGAAATCAGACCTTAGTAACAATAAATGGGGAGGCTGTGGAACAGTCAGCCACATACAGTACAAATACCTGGGTGTAGTGTTTGACTCTCAACTAAAATGGGGCCAGCATGTTGATTTTTTATGTTCAAGGATTAGCCAGCATCTAATTTTTTTAAGAGGACTGAGAGTGTTTGGCATAGAGAGAGATATTATGATGGCCTTTTATAGGGCGTCTATTGAATCCAGCATCAGATATGGCATCATACTATGGTTTGGAAACCTCGCTGTTAAACGGAAAGCTGAACTGCAAACCCTTATTAAAAGAGCTGGGGAAATTATGGGCGTGGCCCCTCCCACGTCACTTATAAGACTTATTTGACGAAACATTGAGGAAGCAAGGATTGAAAATATCAAAAGCGGTTGGCAACTTAATATGGATTTCGGGTGAAAATAACTCTGAGGGAGAAAGGGGGGAGAGAGTGTCTTACTGAAACAGCTCCCTAATATGAGAACTGGCATAAATAATTAATCAGCCCAGACTGATGGGTTATTTGAGAAAGCCTTGGGGACAGTAACCATTAGACCAGTGCCAGAGCTGCATCAATACAGTCTCTCTCTTTCCCTCTCTCTGTCTTTCCTGCTCGAGCAACTAGTTCAACAAAGAGCACAGAGAGATCAGACTGGGGTCCACAGTTAAGAGCAGTGCTTGGAAGAAACTAACTGTTACAGTCTAGGGGGTATCGAAGATTAAGATGGTTTGATCTCTGAATTTGGGACGACTGAATACAACCTGAAGGTTGATGATGCAGTCAACTAAGGCATCACACCCGTCACACACACATAGACACACACTCTTTCTTTCACACCCACAATCACACTTACAGACTTTCTCTTTCTCTCTTACACACACACACACACACACACACACACACGTTAACAAAGAGATCAGTTTCACACTAATCTAATCTCTCTCTAATGCTGCTGACTTTATAAAGCATGAAGCATCTGCTAGCATACAGTAGCATCTATGTTGCTATGGAGACTATTCATATGGACTTGCATTGTCATGGAATTTATTCACTGACCTGCCTGTCACTCATCAGTTTTTTTTTTTATTTATTTTGCAAAAGACCAGGAGAAACAGGAAAAATACAAATTAAACTTTGGATGAACTGTATAATATATATGGGCCTTTCTACAGACTTAAACTTCAAGGATTAGTTACAGCAATGCTTTCGATTTTTCAGGATGTACTCAGTGCCTCATTAGCAAATATAAGAGGAAAATCTACTTATTTGTTGCACTGCATGTGCTGATTACATTATATCAAGTGAAAAAGCAAAAGATTTATTGGTACTGAATGTCTTAGACAGAAATGTTAGATTATTTCTTCATGTACTGTAACTTCATGTACTGTCTAAAATTCAGCTTTGACAACCACAGTCTCCACTGAAAGTTTTATTTAAATTCCTTGACTTTTCCATGACTTTCCCTGACTAAAATACACATTTCAATGCATTAAGCACAGACAGCCTGCTCTAAAGTGTTAGCACAGCTCCAGTAGGAGCTGTTGTCAGGCACGAAGCAAGCCCAGCAAATTGCTAATTCTGGTCAACAATTCCTGGCGCACCAAAATATCAGACCATGTGAAACTCAGTGGGGGCATGTAGATGCACTTAGATAGATGCACGGTATCTAACCCCACACCACCTAAAATATACAGTATGCTATGCGGTTCATCTGCTATATATACCACCTGGATTTGACCACAACATCTCAAGCAAGTAATGATAAAGACCTGTAGAAGGAAGCATGGAAATATATACTGTAGATCACATTTGGATGATAACTAAAATTCCCTGACTTCCACAACAATATCATATTCCCTTTCCATGTCTGGAACAGAGTTTAATTCCATGATAATACTTGTGTGGGAACACTGGATAAGATATTACAGCATAGATCTACTTTGCACAACCATCTTTGTTACAGCACCACTATGTATTTTTAGTGTAAACTTCCAGAGCCTTATTGGCACTGCTCGAAGATGCTAAACAGTATTTGATTGCAATAAATTTAGCAATTCCACGCTGTAACACTTTTTTTGTTTGGTGATTATTTCCCGGGTGAACTGTACAGTGCATAATGAAATGACACTTGTGTTTATACTCTTAGATGACCTTAAAGAAAACCATTTGGAGATGATACCAAAACTATTAAAAGGGATACCTCAAATAGTGCCAAAAGGTTACACAGTCTCAGTTAGTTTAGGCAAGGATCAACCAGAATAAGTCTGAAAGCATTGCATCAGTTCACCCATTATATTACATCACATCTCCCCAAAACGTGTTGACCTCACACAATTTATGACGGCTTATGATAGCGCGTTCAAGATTAGCAAACTTGTCAAGTGTGTGATGAATGCCTAGGTGCTAAGACCAGGACAATGAGCTCATGGTCAATAGTGGTGAGCTGGGACAACTAACTATATTGATGCTCCGATAACATCTTCAACTGCGACACATTATAGTTGAGTTACGAGATCAAGATAAAACTCACTGAAAAGTGATTATGACTCTTTACCTGTCCACAACGAGGGCAGTAGAATTTGTAAGAATTTGAAGTTATTTAAATTTACCATCTTTTATTTTGATGTTCTTAATTTGGCAAGCCATCATAAAAAATGCACACCAAAAGTGTGCATGTTTCTCAACCTACCCAGTTTAGGCCACTGATTCCACTCACATTTAAAGAAACAAAGAACTGGATACTTTTACAAGCATCCCAAAATAGCACAATTCAACTCAATAGATCAGATTCGGGCAGCTATGAACATCACTAAGCCACGAGATTCCAGACCTACAACAAAGAGACAGCAAATCCTCTGCACACAGACAGCATGGGAACCAAATGGCATGCTTTACGGCTGACAACGTGCACCTCCTCCCCTCGACACAGATACAATACCTTGTCATATTGTGACTGCAAATCCAACCCTTTCTGCATGATCCATTGCTGAAGAATAACACCCTCCTGTCAACATCTCGTGCCACACAGCGTGCGCTTTACGACTCCAAGATTGGAAAAGAGAAACCAAAAAAACATGCAGGATTTCCCTATTGCCAAATCACAGCCATTCCCGTCCCAGCATCCCTCCGCTGACAAAGAGGGAGGATGCCTCAGTGTAAGTGAGAGTGCTCTTCCTGCCTGTCCTTAATGGCAAGGTTAGCCTGCACTGCCTGGCCCCTTCCATTCTCCACCTCCAGCCCCCCTACATACTGAAACCCAACCCTTTCCCCTCCCTCCCTCCACACACACACACACACACACACACGCACACACACACGCATGCAGCTCCAGCAGACTGGTACAAGGCAGGAGCAGAGGTCTACAGTAAGCGTCTGAATGACCTCAGCGCCTTATTTCATTGGCACGCCTGCATCCAGATGGCTTAAGCCGGCACTGGAGCCGATTAGCACAGTAGCCTCTTTATGCGGCATCAGGCGTGCGTGGGGTTGCCACCGCAACCGCAACCACCGCGGCTGCTGCAGCAGCAGCAGCAACAGCACCAACCCCCAGCTCGGCTCTGCGGCTCCGCTGACTGGCTGGCTGGCTGGATGACTGCACGCTCTGCAAAGAGTGTAGCCCTCTGTACTGCTCTCACTGGTGGCAACTGGCTGCTTTTTTCCCCTACTGGCAGAAGAGAGGAATACGCCATCTACTGGTCAGAAAGGGGTATAAATCATGTGTTTTTGCCAGTGCTAATGCATTTGGTTCTACCTACTAACGTAAGAAAATTCTAGGCCTGTATCTCAGATAGCTATTCATGAGATGTAAATACTGAAATAAAAAAGTAGAATAACCACAGTACAGTTTACATGAAAATATCTTGATAAAATCATTCAATTCTACTATGCTGGAAATGGCCTATTATTAATGCTCGATAACTGTGTAGAATAGCAGCTAAAAAGAATCCCAGTATAATATCATAGCAGGCGCTGGTGGTCCTTTTGACTGATTACTCAGGGCCTATTTACAGAGTCACTGTGTTTCAGTTCTCACTTCTTGAAAACATGTGGCAGCCACACAAGTTTCCTGAGCAACCATTAAAAAACATGATAAATTTAAGACATAGTTTTACAAAGACAGACCTTGAAATCAATCTGTTCACCCCCATTACCCCCACACTCTTAAATACACACACACACACACACACACACACACACACACACTGTGACTCCAAACTCTTTGCTATCTATACTGGGAAAGTGTTCATTGAGGGGTTATCATTTCTCACCATCTTGCTCATCGCTCATGCTGCTTGCGCCTCCCTGGTCTTCTGAGACTCCAACAGACCAGTAAGACATCTTTGATTAAAACTCCATGGCCTTCACAGCATCCTCTTTATGAGCAAGTCATCTTGGCTATGACGCTACTGTTATCCAGAAACCTCCTTACTAAGAAAGTCTCAAATCAGCTAGAGAATTCTGAAAAATAGCAACAGACATGACAACAAGGAATGTTATCTAGCTGTAAAGTGCAACTAATTGATATAATGACAGTTTAAAT
>JAGFZM010000231.1:170786-214807 GCA_017657215.1 Limnothrissa miodon
TAAAATTCCTACAATATTATTTTTAAATTGTTTTAAATTCACTTTCAGGTTGGTAGGACTGGTGGAAATACCTTGGACAAAATTCATAAATTATGTATTAATCAAGGCAGGTGTTAGCCTACATGGAAAACGTGAACACAAATGCCATTGGCCATTAGCTGTGAGTTGGAGCACATTTTATTTTACAGTTCTGCCACAATGCAATGAGATTTCCAGGGCAGACGTGACTCATTTTTCCTTGGACAGGAATACAAGTCGCTGACACTGATGAAAACAGTTTGGAATATCACTGTATTTCCATTTCTATCTCAGACAAAGACAGCGATACGGGGAGATCTTTCAAGATGATTTGTGAAGCTATAAGTCTATCCCCAAAATGATTCTGGCATTGACCTAAGTTGGCCTACACATTAAGTAGCCTATCGTTACACGTTATTTCCGAGACACTTGCAAGGAAAACACGACGGCAACACCAATTTTGCCATCTTCGCAATTGTATCCCAATTAAAAGAACACAGAAACGTCATGAAAAAGAACACGTTTGCTAGCCATTACAATATTATATGTAAGTAATAAAAACTTTTATAGCCTTCTGCTGCTAATGCTTCAACTTCAACGTTACATTCCAGCAGCAGTGAAGAGTCAGCGTGTTGTGTCGGGAGCATTATGCAATCGTTACTTACCACCATAATCACTAGGCTACTGTTTGTATAAAATGGCTACTTACGAAATAAACTTTCCTCGGCATGGTTGCGTCTTTTTGTTTCCATAAACCGACGACTTCGATAGACCAGACCTGATACAGTCGCTTGGAGAGGGAGCCCAACTTCCTGATTCACCATCCAGCACTTCCATCTGGTTTGCGATGCACAGTTGTTGTGGGCTACGGTATTGTTTTGACTGATTACCCGGATATGGCAATTGTAATATTTTTGTTATGAATGACTTTTGTATACTGTCAAAGAGTCTTCCAGCATATTCTGACATGTATGTGTGATATTATGATTTGGGGGCAGAATATGACATCATTTTACCACTGGGTTCACAACAAGAATGTATTTATTATTATTATTTAGCTGTTAGATTTTAAAGGTTTTACAAAAAAGGTTAATGACTACTCAATAAAACATAAAAAACTTTTGGATTGCAGTAATTGTTACATTCTCTGCAGGTATAACAATGTCACAAACATACTGTAACAAGCAATAATTAGCATTTTCACTTGGTCCAGATTGAAACACAAGCAACTGTCAAGCTAATAAAATACACTGAAGACACAATTGCATTTCACAAAGCTTCACATTATAATTGACAAAATAGCAGTACCAATTAATTATTTTCTGTTAACCTGATCAATTTACCATATTTAATCTGAATTAAAGCTTCAAAAAATATCACCACCATGCCGTGGTACATAGACAATATTTAAAAATGCATTCTTGAAACTGGCTAGTTTCCAACTCAAGAAGTAAAAACTGTACATTGCCTTTATATCCAAAATGCATCTTACTTGGCAGTACTGTATAAAACACATCTCCAAGGAGATCTCTAATTAAAGTTTCATTTGATACAAAATAGTATCATGCAATGTGGCTCAATCAAATAATATTAGACATAAACAAATAATTTCTTATTTCTTTGAGTTATAAGTCATATAGTCCTTAGTCCATTCATTGCAGGGGAGATTTTTTCACTACACTTTCAAATCCAATCTTTTAAAGATAAAGTTTACATTTACATTTGTACATAAAATCTACAAAGACAGCAGATGACAGAAATGTTGCTTGCAGAGGTAAAGAAAGCGTTGATTATGAAGGAAGGCGACACAGTCATGGTGCAGAACTGTGGGCCTCAGAGGTGGAGCTGACAATTAGACCGAGCCAGGAGGCCTAATGGATGGTGCTTGTGTCCCGAAGTGCTGGTTTTGATGCTGGGGTTGAGAGAGTTGTAGTCTGGGCCGTCACTTCATCACAGCTTCTTCATTAGTTTGATAGTGACTGCTTTCACTTCGGAGTACTCATTCAGAGCATACTCACCACTGCAAGGTCAAACACACACAGTTTGCATGATTGAGATGGTTTTATAGTTGATACATTAACTCAAAAAAAATAATCTGGTGCAAATGTGAACTTGTTACTTCATCAAACATACAACCAGATGGTAAAATGACATTAAAGTGCAAAACAAGCATTCTACTATTACTGTATACTTATTTTGACCAGATCTGGTTGTAGTTTTACTTACAGCTCTCGTCCATTTCCAGACATTTTGTAGCCACCGAATGGAGCCTGAGCATGGAGAGCATTGTAGCAGTTCACCCTTGGGAGAAGCACAGCACACAAACACATAAATACAGTTAGGGACACATGTCTTTCATTTACTTGTATTCTGTGATGCAAGCATCCAGCTGTCTAACCAAACCATTTTTGTTTGGTTTTGTTTTGGTGTTTAGTACAATGCAAAACAAGTGCAAAACAAAAATAAAAATAAACTACTTTAAGACAATGGGATAAAATATACCATGTTTGATATTTGTGGGAGGTTAATTCTTTGTATTATTGACTTAATGGAGGCTAAGGTAAGGTAACCAAAGGACACGCCTAAAAGGTTTTTAAAGGGGGCAACGTCTTTTAAGGCTTCTAAACCTTTGACACTTCTAAAACTGTTACTGAATCAATGATTAGTGCATGAAGAGCAAAAGTGGGTAGTTTAATTTGTCACATGATGTGAGCTGTGGCAAAGAGAAATGTATGCAAAACTCTCAAATATAAGCTTAGAAAAGTATGTCAATATACATATACCAAAACAATAAGATATTTTTCTCCAGAATTTACACTTCTCTCTGTGCAGTAATAAAAATATATAGAAATCTTGGTCAGAAATGTATTTGTCCCATCTAAGTTTCACACATTTACATCAATATCATAAATATGCCTCCTGTCCCTAACATGCTATAATTGTGCAATTATATCTCCTATCTTTCCTCAACCACCTCATTATACCCACCCCACCCCCATGGGCCCAAAATACTGTAGGCTTTGCGAAAAAAAATCTTCTTTGCATTATCCCCCTGGTCACTATTGAGACCAACCATGAACCACACTTATTTACCTACTTACATGAAATTTTGATTGAAAGAAAGTGATCATTTCAAAGGGTTACTAATGGTACATCATTTACATACTTTTATGTCTGGAAAAAATCTGGGATAAAACAGGATAAGCCTCCATTCTGACTAGCCCTAAAGCTGTTAGTCTGTCCCTATACAGGACCAGTTACGTTTACTCTCATACAGCACAGCAAGTCACACAAATGCATTGGTCACTCAAAGTAATAGATTAAGAACTCACAAAGAGGATTAACTATGGCCATAAGGGTAACTTACATAAACTGTTGGGCAAAGTTTACAGAATTGGAGCTGAAATCTCTAGGAGGATTTTATGAACTTAAAGAACTTTTGATTTTATGAATATTGACTCTGCATAGTAACTACATGGGGCCTCTCTCAAAAAAGGGATCAGTTATTGTCGACCATTACACTACCTCACAATGAGGTGTGTAAAAAAAGTTATATATGTTTTATAATCATCACTGAGGACATGCTATCCTCTGATTACCCCCCAAAAGTACAACTTAAAAGATGTTATTATTATATTTAAATGGGTGAGCAAAAGTCAAGACATTTTTCAGTTTGTGTGCCTCAGAGTATCTCTTTGAAGCTGCCGTTAGCACACTCTGTTTCTGCACCTGGTGTGGCATTGTCTGGCCAGCCGTGTAGTCTATGAGAGGATTAGGAAGGCCACTAACCAGACCGTGCCAGCCTGTAGGGCAGACGAGACGCTGAGTGCTCGATCCACGCTTTGTGTGAACACAGCCGCCGCTAGGCCATACTGCGTGTTGTTCGCTCTGGTGATCACTTCCTCCTGGCTCTTGAACCTCAGGATACACTGGACAGGGCCAAATATCTGCAGAGAGATGAGCCCAGCCAACACGCAGTTAGCACAATCCACTATGCAAAAACACAAACAAACATGTTGCAATGCTATTACTCAGAAATAGATGGAACCAATTAGGCTCTATTTCTGAATGCGGTCTCATGTCATAAATTATGACAATTATGGCTCCTCTGACAGCAATGCTAAAGAAAGCAGATGCTTGGTGAAATCTTAGATTGGTATGAGATGTGACGCTGTGGCTTTTGGATGGTGAGTCAAGAGAGCTCTGACAGGCCAGTGAAAAACCTCTCGGGATTTACAAAGCAATTAAAACAGGACAATTTCAGGTTTGACATCCCCTTCAGAACAAGAAACAAGAACGGTCACTGTAGAGATTTCAATCTGCACCTCTGCCTTAATTTCAACAACATAATAGCCACTGAAAACTATTCACACGATCCATTACATTTCACTCTGGTGTTCACTCATAGTTTTCCAGAAGATGGCAGTATTGTACACCCAATGACAAAAGCAATCAGATTCATCCCTCAGGAACTGACAAAGCTTTCTGAATAGAAAGTGAAAAGTCTTCAAGCAACAAAAGAAGCCCAGTTGCCTATAACTTAACACTACGAAAATTATGACCTGGATAATGAGTCTTATCCTTCAAGTATACAGTGAAACTGCAAGACAAAAAAAATATATGAAAAGTCAAAAGACTGAATACTTCCGGTACCTCTTCTTTGGCGATGCGCATGTGGTCTTTGACTCCGGAGAAGACGGTGGGCTGGATGTAGAGACCTTTGGCCTCGGCCTGACCTCCACACTCCACAGTAGCTCCCTCTTGCTTGCCACTCTCAATCAGGTCCATGATCTTGTCAAACTGTTTCTGGTCAATCTGCAAACAAGGTCAAGCCCAGCACAAAGCAAAAAAAAAAAGCAAGTGAACAGGCAGATTTTCCTGAAATTGATCGAATTGGATCTCCAATGTACGCACTTTGTCATCCATCAATATGAACCAAGATGGTAAACCACTGTATTGAGATGAGACTTTGGGTGATTTTACACTGATTAACACACATTGTTTAATATTTTTTAACTACGTACCCTCATAAGGTCAGTGTTTAACACAGCATTTAACAATTTTAACATTTCCTCAGCTATGGATATAATAACTTCCAGGTAATCTGCCAAATATCCTCCATAGTGGTGCTTGTTGGCCCCTCACCTGTGGTCCGTGTGTGGTGAGGGGATCCATGGGATCTCCGGACACGATCCTCTTGGCCGCCTCCCTGCTGAGGCGCACAAACTCCTCATAGACCTCGTCCTGCACGAAGATGCGCGAGGCGGCCGTGCAGGCCTGGCCCTGGTTGAAGAAGGCCCCCTTCTGAGCCTCCTCCACTGCCAGCTGCACTACAGACACACAGGACTCAGTGGTGAGCCCGCCTGAACCGTGACTACATGCAGCACCCTCTCTCTACCTCACACATAAACACTGGGGCATTCGCTGTGCATACGTGCTCACACATCCCTTTGATGTGCGCAGAACAGGGTTTATTGAATCGCTTGTCTAAACAATTTTTTCTCAGTGCAAAGTTGTCTACATCTAGGATTTCTTTTAATGTGCTCCTAGGTTCTTTCACTATTGTGCTGTCATGATTTTGTTCAGGGGGCTTGCCATAAAATGCAACCTGTCAGTCTATCGAAAAAATAAAAAAGAATCAACCACACACAGTCATTGTCAGGCACTGATGATAATCGCTGTACATTACGCCATTAATGTTAATGTCATCGTCGTAATGCTTGCAGTGGGCGTGACTGTGTGATATCATTTCAACCTATTCAAATGTGAAGCCACTGAAGCAGCATGACAAAAAACCACATCACTCACAGTCTGAATCAGCAAAGACAATGCAGGGATTTTTCCCTCCCAGCTCCAGAGTCACTCTTTTCAGATTACTCTTTGCAGCGGCTTCTTTGATCAGATGACCCACCTGGAGACAAAAGGTCATAAAAGACAGACCAGCTAGTAAGAAAAATCTATTAGCAGTACTTCAAAAAAAAATTCCACTAACCTCTGACTGCACAAAGACACTTAAAAAGTGCTGTGTGGCGTTTTCAATTATTACTTGATCTTGACACTATTTTGCATTTATACTTTATTAAAGTGATAAGACCTCAGAGGACATCTGGACGATACTTAAGAATTTATGACATTTTGTCAATACAGTTGTTAGCTGTTTCTTTTTGTTAAAGTAGGTTATTTAGATTGTTTTGACCTTGACAATCCAACATAGCACTTTTTAAGGTAAATATACATCTCTCTATACATGTCTTGGGTGTGTATGCAATGTCAGGCACAAGGTTGTATCTATGACTGCCGTATGTATCCAGATGTAAGCACTTACTTCTGTGGAGCCGGTAAATGCCACTTTGTCGATGCTCATGTGGCTGGCAATGGCCGCCCCAGCTGTGGGGCCAAACCCGGGTAGGATGTTCACGACTCCGGGGGGAAAGCCGGCCTGCGTGGCACAGTCACAAGAATGTGAATCATTAGGAGGGGAGTGTGGCAGCAGGCCGCGCTAACTATCATTACCAATGATAAAAGAGAAACGACCTAATCACTTAAGACCAGGACTTTTTCCATGCACCCAGAAAGAGTCCCAAACCAAATTGACTAATGGGCTACAAGCGAATCTAAATAGGTCAAAGAAAATGTCCCACAGGCTCTCCAATGCTTGCCTGGCTGCTTTAGCTCGTTGCCAAGTTGTTTTTTTTATTTTTTTTTAAGCTTGGGCTTTACATTGTACATTATGTCTGTCCTCTTCTTACTGTGGGAGGGAATAATCTCTGCTCTGACCGCATGTGTGTGTTGGCACTAACCCCCCCCCCCCCCCCACACACACACACACACACAATTCCCGGGGTTTCTCCTCACCTCCTTGATCAGGGCCCCCATGTGGAGTGCCGTGAGCGGGGTCTGCTCAGCTGGCTTGATGACCACTGTGTTGCCACAACACAAAGCAGGTGCAATCTTCCACGTGAACATCAACAGGGGGAAATTCCACTGAGAACCACACAGAAAAAGGGAGCCACGTTAGAGGAACAATAACCAAAAAAAATACACATACTGTAGGTTGCCAAGGTTACGTGCACCTAGGGAATAGCAGAGTGGCAAATGAGCAAGGGTGCCGACAGCAACATGTTTACTTTTTAATGCATTGTTAACTTTTACAGCATTTTGGATACAGTGATGGCAATTATGGATTTTTTTTTTATAACATGTACTCCAGAAGACTGCTTCCTGTTTTTCTTTCATACTGAGTCATGGTCGTTGTGTGCCAGTAGTGCTTTTAGTAATTACATTCAGGGTCTGAGTATGAGTTACACTTTATGATATAATCTCCCATGTCCAACAACAGTTTTGTTCTTTTGTTGCCAAAGCAACATAAGAAGATACATGGCATTCTTCTACAAGAGATAGACTTGAAAGATCGCTTTTGCTCTAAATGTACAAAATATGCTCTTTCAACAAAACGGGTAATGTGATATGAATTGAGCTTAGCCCCACCAAGGCCCGATCTAATTACCCTGATTGCGTTTGCGGTGATTATCAAAATCACAGATTACAAGCCGCTGCTAACACACAGCCTCCACAGAAACCCCTTGTAATCGTACCCACTGCTTTTGAGATTAGCTAGGCCTGAGATTAAGGCTGAATTTCAAGAAAACGATTTGTGTGATGTGTGTTCCTATTCCATTAACGACCTTGATCCACAGCAATCAGCAAAGACTCATTTGAGGTGAATAATACGATAATAGCTCTGATATATAGCGCTCCAGAACTGGCTTAAACTACATAATGATTTTATGAATTATGTATGGTACTGTTTGATTGATGGGGGCTACTAAGCCTGTCTGGTGGCCTGCAGTGGAGGTGCGGCACAGGTAAAGATGGAGCGGTCGGTGTGCCATTGTGTCCCCCATTCAGCTGACGCCTGTCGGGATACGGTTTCAGCTCCGGCCTGGGCTCCAGCGCTGTAAGAAAACACCTGGACCGGAGTTCCCCCAAGTGCGCACTGCGTGTCTCCGCGGCGGTGCACGCCCTGATAACATCGCGGCCTACACAGTGGGCCGAACAATGAGGGTGAAGTGCGGCGATCAGGGACCAAAAAAACCCCTGGCCCAGGAGTGGAGGGGTGGAGAGGGGAGAGGGTGTGAGCGGGAGCCTTAGTTACAACATCACAGAGAGTGCCAGCGGAACAAGCTGTCTCTTAAGAGAGAGAGAGAAGGAGGGGAGGAGGGAGAACGATAGAGAGGGAACTACAGGGTGAGTGTCTGTGTCTGTGTGTCTCTCTTTCCGCCAGGACTCAATGCCGTGTGTTGTTCTCTGAGGCAGACCGCCCTGTGTTTGCCAGGTTCATTTGGAAAAAAAAAAACGCTGCAGCGCTGCAGCGCACACTGGAACATTAAAAAATATTTGCATATGACTGATTGCTGTGGTGAGCCGACACAGAACGATTAGGAAGTTCTGTAGACTAGAGGTGCCACGACCTGTCTGATTTGCCAAATTGAGATGCCGCACTTGCATCACTCTTGTGCTTTCAAATTAAGCTGCAGAAACAATCCACAGCTTCAGACAGTCAGTTGAAGGAAGTGAAGACGCAACAAGGAACAATAGAACAGCTGGTAGTGGGTGAAATGAAACAGGTCCGCTTTCATACTTACAGGAATGATTGCTCCGCAAACACCAACAGGCTCATGTTTGGTGAAACACACAAAATTTTCATCTGTTTGAAGAGGCAGCACACACACAAACACACACACACACAGACACAGACAATCACACACAGACACAAACACACAATAATCAGAATGTTAACTGCTGTTTTTCAAATGCGTTCTCAAACATGTGCCTTTGATCGACCTCAGAGTTTTTTGTTTCAGGGGAGAGGTTCTTGGATGTGGGCACCGAAACCAAACAGGGAAAAAAAAACCAGCTAAAAAAAAAAAAAGAAAAAGAAACACACCAATGCGCATCTCAACAGCCCACACAAAGCTTTGGCCGGGAAAAGTGTATATATTTTAGCAGAGATAGAATGTAATGCGAGAGGGATAAAGTGTGAAAGGTGTAGGCAGCGGTTCAAACTCTTTGCAGATCTACCTTTGGCTCTGATGCACACCTTTGTTCCCTGTCAGTAGTCTCCGTCTCCAGTTCTCCTCCACGCTGGAATCAGATATCCAGCCAGAGGTAATTTAAGGTAGCTAGGCCGCATTATTATTTTGTACTGCACTGTACCTTCTCCTTTGTAAACAGGGAGCTGGAATGATTAACCACATCCCAAGTCTACAAATGCCCAAGCAAAAAAAAAGGAAGGGGGAAAAAAAAAGAGACGCAGACAAATCGCAACCTGAGAGAAGGCACTGTTGTGAATCACGGCTAAATAAGATGTCAGAATTGCTGACATCTTTTCTGTGTTTCTTCTCAGAGCTCAGTGTTTTATGGTGCTGCAGGGGGAAACATTAGGGAGGCCTGGGACTTCAACAGGGCAACAACAGCAGGTGTTTGGAAACACTGAGAGCTATAAAAAAAAATTTTTTTTTAATTATTATTATTTTATTATTCCCCCAACAGGTCTTTAGGGGCGAGATGGTAAGCTAAAATAAAGAGCCATGTAATAAAAGTCCACAAACTCAGTTGCATCTTGACATGCCAATTAAAATCAAATAACATTTTCAGAATACACAGCATGGCCCATCAAGAAAACCAATAAACCATAACCAAGTGTCAAGCATTCGTCAGCAACTAACCCTAACCCTAACACAAAAACATTTCAGCTCTCATTGCTGAATGATATGTTAATTTATTAAGACTCGAAATCCACTTTTGAACAACAACTCTGTCCCACTGTGCACTGGTTAAGTCCACAGTCACGTCCTGCCTAATAACAGCACATTTGCTGTATCGTCTGCGGCAAGATGTCAAAACCATAGCTGATAATCTGCTAAATCCAGCCCCCACTCCTGTCTGACCTTCTCGTGTTTCCCTGCACGGCTGTTCACCTGTGATTACAGACGGTGAGTCTCCCTCTATGACAATGGCCATCTTTGACACCCAGTATCTCGCCATGTCTGGGTTATCCCTCTCTACTGCTTATCAAAGGTTAAATTTACATGTTGCCAGGGCAAAATGGCTCCCGGAACATTTCAGGGGGCTAATTTTCATAGAACGGATGTGAGTGAGTGGGACTTTTTTTTTTCCTCGGGGATTGGGTCTTGGACAAGGCAGAGGCCACCGACCTAGAAGGGAAAACAGTTGGAGGAGAGAAGGGTGGGGTGGGGTGGGGTGCGAGGGTTAAGTGAGCTGTACTCAAATCACGTCCTGGGTGCCCAATCCTATCAGTGCAACATCCCGGCATTGGCTGATGCATCTCGGTGATTATGATCAGAGCCTCTTCCTTTTCCTTTGTGCGCTGGGCCTTTTCGTCTTTTGCCACTTTATTGGAATCTAATCGGGAGGAAAGGGCCCAGCGCGTTTTGTCTATTTGATCCCCTGCGGTGTGGTAGAGACACTGCCTGCAGTAGACGAAGGGAGGAATTAGAGGGGGCGACGAGACACCACCCAGGGCTGCAAAGAATTCCATAACCCTGTGACTTAAGCCGGCGACCATTAACTCATCTCTTTCAGGCTACATTGTGAGCAGAGGGAAGCAGTGGGGCAAGCTGTGCAAGTGTGGCTCATGGATGGCCGTCATGAGTGACAGCACAGCGCAAACGCCTGTCCTCAGACTGGAGCCAGGGGAAACACAGAACAGAACACACTTACCTACAGGTAGTGATTTGCCTTGGATCTTATCTGACCAGCCTGCGTAGTATCTCAGCGTCTTGATGCTGCCATCCAGGTCAATGAAAAAGGCATGCAGGAAAGGTTTACCAGTGTCCATAGCTTCCAGAGTCTGATAAGATAATGTCATTAAATCAGATTAAATCAGATCAAACACCCTACAGACAACCTGGAAATATGTGTATAGCTAGTCAGTATTAGTCAGTATCAAAGATGCTTAACAGATTTGACTGACAAATATTAAATCCAGGATTACCCTCAAGTTGCATTTGAAGGGAATATTTGATAAATACGTCGTAATGCAGCGCACAGGGCGGTTGCTACAAAACAACGTTTTATGTGCATTGTACACGCCAGCAGTTTAATACGCTGCGGGAATTTGCGGATCCAGAAATGAAATAATAACAAGAACTAAATTCTTCTTTCACTCTCAAACAGAGCACAATGAGGAGACATGGACCAGGACCCAAGCATTAGTAGGCGCTTCTATAACCACTGGCAGGACTCTGTCTTCTGTGGGCCAAGGCTGGCATGCACTGAAAGATTGGCCATTGCAATTGTAATAGATCGTGCACTATGTACATCCCATTATATAGTAATATGGCTGGAAAACAAGCGCCATAGTTACCGACCTCTTATATAATTATGAACGCTATCACTGCATATACTTCATTTGCCAAAAAATATTGTTTTGTATTGTTATCTGTTTTCTCTAAACACTTGGGACAGGAGCATCAACTAAATGATAACCATTAAAATAACCTTAACATCTACGACAACAGAAAACAAATGCTCTACAATCTATACATTCAGATACAAGAATGAATGAGTGAACTGCTCTTCTAGTATACAATTTGTACATGCTGTCTACTACTTTGCCTAATGTTTCTCCTTTGCATTTTTTAGACCCTCTCATTCCCTCACTTAAACCACTACAAATTAAGAGATAATCGGTGAACACTGACAGCCCATGTATCCAGGGAGATCACTTTTACCTTTCTGTACAGTCAATCTGTTTTGTATTTCCCCAAAACAGTGCAGGGACTTATTCTAATTAATGACACGCCAGCAGAGAACTATAGAACATGTTTGCAATTAGCAGTCACATGCGATCCCAAAATATTACTTCACTCACATCTGTAAAATTTCATTCACAAATGTGTTCTCTAATGCAATCTGGCAGTTCAATGAAGTGAAAACTAAAGCAAGCAGGGGTTTAATTACAAAGATTGTAATACTGCACTTAGAAACCTAAAAGTCACCCATGGACAAGGAGAGGCAGAGGGGGTGTTTATGATGTCATGCAAAGCAATGCTGTTTTAGATTTTTGCAATGCCCTTGGCTGTACCATGGGCTTCATCGCTCAGTCTTTTTATTGGACTGGACAGTCTAACTGCTTCTCATCAAAAAGTGGTATTAACATTTGTATGTGTGCATAAGTGCGTGCATGTGTGTAAGGCCGGGATAGGGGTGGGGGGTGTCTGTAACTTCTAAAAAACATTTTGTTTTATTGTTAAGCTGATAGCAGCTTAGTACTATGTAATTACCCCATACTTTCTATCCCATACATTTGACAGTGATAACAGAAAATTAATTAAAAAAAACTGTAGCCTACTGTAAGAAGTGTTCTCTTGGAAAATTATCATAGCCAATTAAAAATGCTCTTTACAAATGGATGCTGTCCGTTTGTAATGATGACGTGGTCACCCACATTTTCAGAGATAGATATTGAACACAGGCAAATTAAACTCACTGCGAGCAGGACCCGGTCCCTCTCCATCAAGTCAGCCAATTTGTGTAGAAGTCTTCCCCGGCTCGACACATCCAAGTTGCGCCATGGAGAACCTCTCTGACAGGCAGCTTTCGCAGCTTCCACAGCCTTATCCACATCTGCCTGACATTATGGGACACACACCAATGAGATTTTTATTGGGCTAATCTCACGAATAACATGGTAGCGATGACAACACGCAGTAGGCCTACGGCACTTGCTGACGGTTTACCGCCGCATACACCTGCTGATAAATTCAGTCACATACCTCATCTGCCTCCTCAACATCGCAGATTTTCACACCTGTTGCTGGATTTACAGTCTGAAATGTCTTTCCTTTTACTGAGTTGTGCCATTCATTGTTGATAAAAATCTGTTGGGGAAAAAACACACTTCTAACGACCAGGTGTAAACCATTTATAAAAACATTGCTGGGCAAATACGCGAGCCTGGATCCATGTATCAACAAATTAGCCATCCACTAAGAAAGAACATGTTCACATATTCACATATTTAGCATATTCATACGTTTGCTTTTCTGCATAAAAGCAAACAAAAACAGTATAATATATAGGAAATAAAATGCACGAGAATTTGAGTTTAGACTATTTCAACATTTCTTTAACTTAATCACACTTAAAACAGAAGGCTAAATATCAAACAGCTTACCTTTGTATGCTTAACCTCTGGTACTTTTAAAGGCTGAGGGAAAGGGAAAATGTCCCCTTGAGACAGTCCATTTTCTATAGTTCCGTTCTGTGCCATATTGCGATAAATGAAGACTGATAATTCTGTACAAGGAGCAGTTGTTGACTGGACAGTGTTTCATCCAGCAGGCTTTTTAAGAAGTTGTGAGTTCCTCCCTCTCTGGACAAGTGAGTCCCAGCCCCGCCCCTGTAAACATATTCATGGGCATTCACTGTCGGAGTCCCTAATAAGCTCAATTGAACACGTGAGTTCAATAAAAAAGTTCTACACAGTGGGCGTACGGAGAATAATGGAACAACATGTAACGAATAATACAAGTTAAATCAATAGTCAGTGGTCATTTGTGACTGTGAAACTCAATCAGGTGTTTTTATTATATTTTGAGGCATAGTGTTCATGCTGGACTGGACTAGCCTACATGTTTTGGAAATTTGTTTTTGGAAAAAGAAATCGCATCCAAAAACAAATATCTAACAAGATTTTTGTTTTTACACCACAATAAAATATATGTAATTATTTACATTTATAATAACATTTTATACTTGTGCAGCCACCACAACCAGGCCATAAAACTAAATGCAAATGCATTAGACATAATAATGCACAGTAATGGATGATTAATAACTAAAGTAACATAGAAAAGACATGGAAAAACAACCGGATACTGCTATAATTATGCTGGGAGCACCAAAATAGCTTGTCCCTCACACAGCCCAGAAGATTACTGTATCCCCAAATTATTGGCAGTGTCCTACAGTCAGGCAATGGAAGTAATGAGTGTGAATGAATTCTCCAGCACAATATTTACATTGTAACAAAGTAGCTTTGATCTACTTCTGGAGGGGGGATTGGGGGTGACTGCTGGCCAGTCATCAGCCGTGCAAAGGTGTGATGAGTTGTGATGTTCATCGTGAAGTTGGTTTTTGCACCTGGGCCTGGTGAAGTTGAATGGAGTTGAACACATGCAAACAAATGCTTTTGTTCAGGAGGACAAAGCCTTTGCCCGCTTTGGGCTCATACTCAAACACTGTTGCCATTGTTTCCTCTCCATTGCTTCTTGTCACTCTTCTTGTCAAAGTTTAATTAGGACAACGAGCTTTCGCAGGCCCATTTCTCACTTCAGCAACTTTCTAACACTTCCTAATGAGGCTGAGAGCCAGAGTGATTGAGCGAAAGGAATGACAGGAAGGATTGGAGAGCAAAAGAAGAAGTGAAAGGTGGAGCTGGAAAAATAAAAAAAAATAGGGAACTCAGTTTCCGGCATGGGACAAGCTGCAGAAGGAAAAGGAAAGGGAAAAATGGTGGTATTTCCATTTAATGGGAATTGCATTGCATCTGCTCAGCATTATTTATTTAAACAACCCCCTTAAAATGTCAAAGAAAATCAATGCAATAGATACATAGTAACAGCTAAAAATATGTAAAATTAATATCAATGTAATCATTTATTGTGATCTGAAAACGGATTAAATGGAGAAGTAGCAGCATTTGAGGTACTCTTTTAGAGTTTAACCTCCACATCGTGGGAAAGGGGCAGCAGGAGCCCTTATCCTCCAAGCTTGGATGCTCTGCTTAATTGGAGTTCCACACCTTTTAACGAAGGTCAAGTCTCCCCCGCCCCAGCACATCATGGCTCAAAGCTTTCTCTGGTCATTACCAAGCTAATTGTAATGTCTGAAGTTGCATTTCCAACACTTGAGTTTTATTTTGATTATTTGTATTCACCAAAATACACAAATAGACTCAAAATGATAAACAAAAACAAACTCCACATACTCCAATCTTCTTCAGATGTTTTTAAAATGAGTGCCGAGTGAGCATCTGATGTTGTGACTAACATCATGGGCACTTTTTGTAACAACAGTATCAACAACACAGTTCAGTCAAGTCAGAAGAGACACATGGCTGGTTTTGGTCCCACACAACTGTAAACAGGACGACCACCATGGTACCCAACCAGCTGACGCTGCGTGTCATCCTGCCTTCGCTGGAATCGTCTCAATGGGAGATCACTTGCAGCCTCTTAAGGCCAATGTGATCACTAATGGGAGAGGCCGTTTCCCATCACTGGGATTGTCCTCTCTGTCTGTGGGACCGCCTCGGCTGAGCGGGTGTACGGCGGGCCTGCGGCCCATCTCTGGTGTAGAAGGGGAGGGTGTGTGGGACCGTCTCGGCTGAGCGGGTGTACGGCCGGCCTGCGGCCCATCTCTGGTGTAGAAGGGGAGGGCGAGGGCGTCTGTCTGAGATTACTCCCTCCAGGTGTTCAGAGTTGGAAACAAAGACCCTTTTCAGACCCCTATGAGAATGAAGAGGTCTCCTGCTTGTTGCAAAATATACAGGATGAGAGAGTCAGGGAGAGAACAAACCTCCGACAGATGCTAATATTCGACTACAGTACTGATACAAGAGGGAGAGAAGAGAGTGGCTCAACCAAGTCGGCGGTCTTCTGCAAGCTCATTAATTAGAGGAGAGAGAAAAACAAAAAGCATCCCAGATGGCCTCTTGTAGCCATGCTCATGGCTCCCCCTGCACATGACTGTGGACATCCTGCAGATCTGGCTGCAGACAACTGGGGGCTTTCATTGTAAGATGGAAGGCCAATGATTTCCACCAAGTGACTATTTTGTCCTGTTACTCTCTTTGTAACTACCAGGGTGTCTCTTTGAAACTACTGTATTCCACTGAGTGAATATTTTGTCTCTCTGGCTTTGCTTTAGCATTTGATGCTGATAATGGTTACATTTGAAGATCTTTGAAGGGCCTTTCTTTTTTCAAAACAATCAGACGATGAAAAATATTGCACAATTTGTCATTAATAATAACTACTTTACTATTAGATAATAAGTTGTGTAATCAGAGATAACACAACAAGACAGCTAACACAGGTCATCATTTTAATGGATGAACATTTATTTACAATACAGCATTGGTGAGTCTTCACCCCATGTGGCTATTTGGGGGTAAATAACCACACAGACAAAACATCTGACAGCACAGGGACCCTGGAGGTGCTCCCTTTCACTTGATCTGCTTCTCAGTCAGGAGGACGCCCTCTCATCCCAGGGTTTCCCCGTCAGGTCTCGGCCTTTGATGTAGGAAACCATTCCTATCCCCACCATTTCTCACCAATTCAGATACCATCGAGCCGCTTATTCAGGCCGCTTCAAGAGTGAGAGCGCACTTTGTGTCTCAGATCAGAGCAATTTGCAAGCTTTATTGAGAGAAAATGGACGAACAATGGGACCTTAGATATAGAATCTGTCATTGCCTGTTCTCGCCAGCCAAAGATTAGGTTTCATACTTGATGAAATTGCCCAGTTGTGAACTTAGTGTAAAACTTTCCCTTGCCGTCCCGACTTCATTATTTATTTCTAAAGAACCCAGAAAGAACACGCACACCATTCACACAAATTGTGCTATGGGTTTGGTAAACAAGGTATACATCTTGCATCATATCATTTGAAAATAATCCCAACTAATATTCTCCCTGTGCATGTGTTCTATATGTTTCTACATTCATGCAATCAAGACTCTTTGATTTATCTTTGACTATAATAATATTTGCCATTCTAGGATTATACAGGAAGCCATAAAAATCTCTCAATCTTAATTGAGAGACTGCCTTCAAAGAAAAAGGAAAGTAGTTACTTTTCAAAGATTTATGGTGATTATTAAAATGATAGTCAGAATCAACATGTTCTTCTATCTCGTCTGTCTAAACAACATCACATTTGCTTTCAATCAGCTCTTTCAAAGAAGTTTTGCCTTGAGGTTACAGCAGTGTAATCTCGTAACAATGTAAGTGATCTCTAAATCACTTTGAAGAAAGCTTTGACTAGAACACATGATTTTTATTTAACATTGTACTGTTGGAATGAAGACGCATAATTAATGATTTATCAGGGTGTAGATCATGTTTCAAAAATTTACAACCAGAAAAACAATCATAAACATAAATTACACAATTATTTTGAAAAACTCAGGCAAAATGGATGGGTTTAAATCATGCCATCTTGATTTGAGTTTGTTTGTTTGTTTGTTCATTCTTTCATGTAATTTGCGAAAAAAAAAACCCATTCATTTGAAATGCCATAAAAGGTAAACAGGCAGTTGACAATCGTATTTGTACAAAAAATATTTTTTGTGTTGTGTATTGTTTGATGTTTGACTTTTGCAAATTAGGCTAATTATATATCTAGGAGCCCCAGTGACTTGTGTCTGGATCTTGTCAAATAACTCAGAGTCCCTAAAGGTCTGTCTGGCTATGGTTCCATATTTGCCTCAATTAAAACTCATTATCACGACACCAAGAGACCAAACATCTGTGTACAGCTTTTTCATTCTGTGGCAGTGGCGTGTAATATGACAAAACATGCCCTTCCAAAACAAACACACTGTATTACACACTGTATACCGCAGACTATTAGTCATTCTGTATTTTCTATGCTGAGACTTTGAGAACCACATGACCTCTCAGACCCCAGTGGAAGTGAAGGAAGTTGCCAGAGGAACTGTCAACTGGAAAGATTGTATCTAAGGCCTGGCCATTTGTGGACTCCTTCAGTCAGCCAGTCACTTCAGGCAGCCAGGGGTCCAGACCTCATCACGCACAATACGTGACACCAGTGGAAGACTGCGTGTCCAGGTGGAATGGAGACGGTCAATTTTTTTATGAAAACAAATGTTGTACAGGAAAACAAATGACTGATTTTCAAAAGCAGTTTTTAAAGAGTATGAAACACACATGAAGAACTATTGCATGAGTTGCTGTTTAAAAAAAAAAATCCTGGCAGCCGTGACTGTTGCTTATCACAAACAAACAATCTGCTGTTTTACTTTTAGCGCCCTGCATTTGCATGATGGGCATGCAAGGGAGAGACTGACAAAAATGGTCACTTCCTCTGCGTCCCGCTACAGCGGCCAACTGTTGGAGCGAAATGCGAAACGTAGGTTGCGGGATAGTGTGTCACTGTGGAGACTGAGCAGTGTCCCAGTGAGAGGATGGCTATGGGAGCACATTGTCTGCGGATGCAGGGGCTCCTTGTCAAAAGCAGCCGTCTAATGTGGTGGATTAAATGACTGAACGGTGTTTACATCTCCCTTTTGGCCTGGCTAGATTGTTAGCTGGGGCAAAAGGGGGAGCAGGAGTGCTTTTAGTAGCGGCATCAATGTTATCTTTTGTTTGGCAAAGTGCTTACCATGCATAACACCGTCTATGTTATTACTGCTGCACGACAAGGATGTGGTTGTAATCTGTCTAAGTTATTATACCCCAGAGGATAATGAATAGGTGGGTGACAGACTAATCTTGTCATTAAAAAGAGAAGAAAAATAAACAGTCAGGGATCATCTTGATGTCTCATGAAACCCAAGCCCCTCTTCACCCAAATCTGACTCCAATAGGACAAGGTTAAGGGCCTGTGGCAGATGCTCTATGGGCCGACTTTAAGAACCATATTTCTTTGTGTTTATCTGTGTCCTGATTGATTGTGTCTTTTGTCTGTGCACTTCAATTCTTTATATCAGCTCCTAACTCTTGCCCAACTATGAAAAAGGATGCTTCACACATAACATTGTGAGAAACAGAAGTGGTGGAGAAAGTGTGTTAAAAAAATAAAATTGATCAGATATACTGTATTTTCCATTTCTGCAATTCCTCCAAAATGGTGCATCATTTTTAAGCAGCATTTGAGACTTCTAAAAAGTAATTAGTAGGACATGAGGGTTCACCCATTTTCACACCAGATTATTTAACAAAATCCTATGAAAAATCCTATTGAAAGTAGATATAGTCTACAGTCTATAAAAAAATGTCAACAAATAAGTTTCAGCCATGAAAGGCTACGTTTACCACAGCCTCCGCGTCACACCAAAAAAAGTTTAATTTTTGACACTTTATCTTTTATTTGCCAAACCTTTGTATTGTATTGAAATTGTAATGGAAAAGCTCATGTTATATTAGCGGCTGTGTGGAAATCCGTGCTCCACAGGACTGTTGTTATTATACTTCAGGTTTGCTTGGCAGAGTCAGCACCGTGCTTATCTTAAACAAGCTGGTCTACATTTAACATCCTTCTGGTTATTGTCCAGGCAGGCCATTTAAATCCTTTTGGTTTTCAGTTTTTTTTTTAAGAGATACATGCCCTTGGATAATTTTTTTTACTTGCTAGGAAATACAATACTTTCCCTGCATTACCATGGAAACTGAAACAGTACATGAGATCACTCTGTTTTAGTGCTGCAATGTTGAACTTTTGGAAGGTCCCAGACACATTCATTTGTGGCTGTTTCTGATGCCTCCCTCAAATCAATACTCTCTTTTTTTCTGTGGAAAACCTACACCACGGATCTCAGGCGGCGAGTGGACCATCTAGTATGGCATGTCGGTTCTCCTCCACTGTTCAGCTAGAACTATTTTGCTTGCATGAGTGAGTGTGCTAGATAATTGCTCCTAGTGTGGTCTGTCTGGCAGCAGAGGTCTCAGGCCTCCACTGAAACCCATCCAGTGCTGCTCTCACCCTAGCCAGGACTAGAGCTCTTTGGCACACACACTGCCTGGCCTATACTCCCATCCCTGGGGAGCATGTTTTTCAAGCAGCCCTGTCAACCTCCGAGAGCCGTGTCGAGCTTTTATTAACACTGATCAAATTATAATGTCACTCGATAGTTTGTCAGCTTCTATGGGAAACACAACCCACAACCCTATCTCTGTGCTGGTTACTTCGGAAGGCTAAAGTAAAAATAAATAAATATAAATCAGGCACTGCTTGGTAAAGGAATGTAAAGACCACTAACAGACATCACAGTGAAAGGGGTGAGGACCAGGGGGTGGACATGTGGATTTGGGGGAGGGGCGTTGGGGTCTGGGAAATCTAAGTGAAAAGCAAACAATGCTCTTGCTTTCTTGTCAAAAGGGAGTCATGCAATCAGGTTTTAGAGGAGAGTGTTCCTCATGTAAAGAACGTAAGCAAGAAGGATGAGAGAGAGTGTGTGCTCAAAAGCCCTTGATTTAAAACATATGCATGAGGCATTGTTGTTAGGCAGTGTACAGTATCCTTGATGAACAAGGTTGTTTTAGAGAAAGGGCGTTACCAACATATTCCATTACGCTCACTGGCCTTGTTGTACTTCTGTCTGCCTCGTCTAACAAGGAAACACTTTTGCAACAAGATAGTGTTTTAGTATATGTGTGTATGTATGTGTGTATCTCTCTCTCTCTCTCTCTCTCTATATATATATATATATACATAAATATATACACACACACACACACAATTGTTGTTTTTAGTTGTCCATCAAAAGGGCCACTAATGAAACACTAATGAAAGTATAAAAATTTGCAATTTGAAGAAACAAACACGAGACAAACTACCAGTTTCCATAAGGGATCCGTGCCAGGTGGACATCTCAATGGCATTTTTATACAAAACTATCAAAGTGGCAAGTGCCAGACATATGGAATATTGAACGCAAACACAGCACATATTTCATCTTTCCAAGCTGTCCTTTGCACAGGTATCACAGCCCCAACATTACTCATCTATAACAACATCAATTAATAAAAAAACATTTCCTCTCTAAAATCAAACAGGCCTAATCTTACTATCTTTTTCTCCCATGATTATGTATCGAGACTACTCCGATTCTCAAAAATCCTGAAAAAATGTGCCTTCTTCAGAAAAGAATAAAGACAGAAGTTTTGAGTAAAAGGCCACTGACTGATGCCTTACAGGGATTATAGTCCTGTGTTACTGCTCTTGTACATCATTAATGCTGAAGGACGTGTACCTGTTTGCCCATAGACACCCTTGTAGAGTATGTATGCCCACTGGCAGCTAAAGGAATTCTGGGTCCTCAGAGGCCAGACACATCTTCCCCCTTTCCCTCAGGTCTCCATGCACCTGCATAGGCAGGCTATTAGGGCTTTGCGTTACAGTGCGGTTGCAGAGGTGGCCGCAGAGGCACACAAAGATATACAGTGTACAGTGCAAGAGGAGTGGAGCGGAGAGAGGAGAGGAGAGGAGAGGAGAGGAGAGGAGAGGAGAGGCTGAGTCGGCGGTCGCGGGGCTTTTATTCCCCCAGCCCCCAGCAGGAGGGCATTCCTTGGCCCTGGCCTTCCGCTCTGTTCTGCATGAGCACACCGTGCATCTGCGCAGAGGTGCGCGGCTTTCAGTACAAAAATTAGGAGCTGATAAAAACGGTAACAGAACAGCTGGGCCATGGTACCGGAGGGCCCCTTAAAGTCCAAAAAGAGGCCCCATTGTGCGCGGGGAGCGGCAAGAGCAGTGCGTCACACGGCGGCCTGGGATACACACTTGTCTCATAAATTTTGTGAGAAGGAGGGGGGAGAAATAAAGACTCTCTTGAGATATGGATGTGGAAGTGGTCCAGAGTGGCCCCTGGAATGTTGCCGCTTTTCTTGGAACCCTTGCATGTCTGTTCATTAAGATACAATGCATCACCGGTGAGGGCATATTAAAAATGAGAGAGAAAAAAAAAAAAAAGACAGACAATCACATCAATATGAACATGAGTCACAATCAAGCAACATAATGAAAATGGTCTCTGCGCTCCAGCAACAGGTCTGAGCACACAGGCAAAATATGGAACATAATGAAGCGCCTACGTGTGACCATGCCTGTGCTTTTCTACTCATGCTATTCACTCTGTTGGCATGACAATTTTTGTTCCTGCAGACAGAAAGAAAACAAACATGTTTCAAATCTATTTTTTCTATTTTCTAATTAAAAAAAAAAAAAACAAATTGATGTAGATATTGGTAAGGTAAGTCCCTAAAGAGCATGCAAAACATAACAGACATCAACAACAGTACATCTGAATGACATACTTACTGGGCTCTCACCTTGTGATGATCCAATCGGTCGTGTCATGATGTGGTTCTTCTACATTTTTTGTGCTTTTGGGTCATGTCAAATTTTGTATCCAAATGTGGCAGAGGTGTGCTTCGTCTCCTCTGTATGACCATGACTTCATTTACTATAAAGAAATACCATATTAGGTGATCAATTACATCAGTCTGGCACTCTCATAGCAGATTCTCTCCAGGGGTGTTTCCAAGTAGGTGGTTAGGTAGCAAACTTGAGCAAATTAAGACAGAGTTAGTGCTAAACCTATTAATGGAAGAGTGGAGTCCTTATTTTCTTAACTAAACAAAGTGAGCAAGGTTTGCCACTTCCTCCAGCTTACAGTAACCTACCTACGTTCATCACCACCTACTTGGAATACGTTAAATCAGAATTTTTCCACAGTTCAAATGCAAATATGTTTGACATTTGTCCACATGTATTTATTTAATCTGAAAACATGCAATATCAGTGAGTACTATAAATACTATGCCACAATGTTTAAGGAAAGATCTGATTAAACAAAAGCAAACCACAGAACTGAATATAATGTGTACAAAACACTGAAAAACAGCACTTAAGATAAGTGGACAGATCTCCCAAATGAAATGAAGATAAAGAAACAAACCATGACATCACAAAATCCATGGAACGTCTTTTGCATGTTCCCCCCGGTGATCTTCCACGTGGATATTATAAGGGCTTTTCCAATTTCCTTGGACAATCCACCATCAAAATAGTGTGGGGCTTCCTCGCCCTAAAGCTTGTGCTGCTGTGCCTTATGTTTTTCAGAGACCGGAGGAGAACAAGGTTTCCCCCGGCCCATGTAAGCCCGCTCCGAACAGTGGTCACATTGTTCCTGCCGTCTGCCAGGTTACATGTCTACAGAGCATATCCATTGTCTTTATCATGTAATGTTACCTGTGATTCGATCAGCGATAGCTGCCTGTGTTTTTGGAAGGTAATACACAAATACTGGATCACTGGTGTTCTAGGGTCACACAGGTACACATTTTGGCAGAATCCTGGTGGGAGGACAAAAGCAAAAAAAGAAAAAAGTTTTTCAATGCAAGTCAACATTCCTGAAAGTAGGGAGGGAAGGTCTAAGAAGATGGAGAAAGGAAGTATGCCTCCCACCACCACCAAATACACACACACACACACACACACACACACAGAGAGAGTGATACGTATATCATGAAACATATTGACAAACTGCCAAGGTTGTGTAATTTTAGGTATCCCATCCCCTACATGCAAAGAATAGAGTTGTGTTATTTTCCCCATTCCCCTTACGTAGTGCCAATTGTACAAGCAGAGCTGCTACAATGGATCTCTCCTGCTGCCCAGGGTGTAGTATAGCTCTTCACCTGAGGAGTCTGGCAAAGATTCAGCAGCTTTGCGGGGGGAGGGGGGTGTACTTCACCTGAAACAGGCTTCGCCACCGTCGCTATCGGAGCCGGAGATTTATTGCATGAGCATAGAGAGGGGAGGAAGCGAGAGTGCAAGGCAGTGGAAACAAACACTGAGCCCATTCATAAAACACTCTTATCACCACACCACCACGCTGGCACACAGGCACCCCGCACCGCACCACACCGCTGGAGTACCGTCGGTGCCTTTCACAATGGGAAGCGCTTGGGAAACCGATCTCCTCTTTGACCAATTTGGGTCAGGGTTAAGGTAGAATTTAAAACTGTCCACTGTCAATAAAAATCCTTGGCTTTGTAAAATCTAGTACATCTAATCCCATTTCATTTTTAAATAAAACTCTCAATTGCTTTGGATTTAAACATTTGTAGCACATAAATGACTATGGAAACAAGGATTATACCAGTTTTTTTATTCACACATTTTTTTTTACATGAACAATTCCGCAAACAGCATCATATGTACATTCAGTAGTTGGAAGGCATGGAAGACGTGGGATCATTTCATAGACTTTTTCCGACTTAGCTCCCGTAGGTTAGATTCCCTGACAAAAAAATTAGCCTTTTTAGGTCCTCCAAACTCTGCAGTGCCAAACACTACGACAGCAACACACATGCCCCGTGACGCTTCTTGCACACAAATAAATGCAAACACTTCCAAACACATCTACACAGTACACACGCACACACGCAAACACACACACATGGTACATACACATACAAACACACGCACAAGTCCCATACAAAAATGTTACAAAATGCTGCAGTATTTAAATAGACCCACAGGACTGCCAGAAGTGTAATAAAAATGCAATTTAACAAATGAACTCTCCTTCCTTGTGACATTCTGCAAGTCTGCATCTCACTGTAATCCTACGCTTCATGCGACAACAATGGCAAAGGCAGCTGGTGGTTAAAGTACTTGTGGAGGAGAGGAGTATGCCTCGGAGAGATGCCGACAGCACTCTCCGGTCACCACCGACTCTACTTAAAAAAAAAAAACAAAAAAAAAAACAACAACATAAAAACAAAAACAAAAGGCAGACAGACGAGCCGAACACTGCGGTTGAAAAAAGGCGGACAGGGTTTTGACCTGTGGAATTACAACTGCATTAAGTCATTCGAGTTACCATCACTATATGGAAACAAAATGAGATCTCATTCTGGAGGGAGAGAAAACTATCTTGGTGCACCTTTGCAGTCTATAAACACTATCGAAATATGAGCGACTGGTTTTCTTTTCCCATGGAAGGGTTTTGCCTGAGGGGCCAAAGCATAAACTAACCATAACACCACAAAAGATGCCAAAGACTCAGCTAAAATACTCAACAAAATCAATTACCTTAAGAGGAGGAAAATGCAGTTAGACTATTGATATATGGCTCCAATAGAAAGTATTGGGTCAATGTTCAATTTTTTGACAATTCAAATAATAATTTCCAAGAGTTTCTGAAAACATATATTAAGAATATCCTATATATTTTTAGTGTCTGGAAAACAACCCCAAGTTACACTGTGGTACACCATTGAAAATGGTCATAATTCCAATTTCTACCTTTAAAAGACTTCAAACAATCACATAAAAAGGGCAATTATATTTAGCCACACAAGACAAAAAAGGTATGAGACTTTCACCTTTGAAATTGGAGTTTAAATAATTCTAGAAAAATATTTGCTGTACATATGACACAATTATTTACATTTTCTTTGTTAATGATTCTGTGACTATAGACAAGGATAAACAACTGAGAGCTCGGTTTAACATTAGTTTGTTAGGGATTGCATTTGGCCACGTTCAACATCAAGCACTCACTATTTTAAGATGCTTTTATTATTTTTGTTTTTTAATTAAACAATGATTTTTGTGGCTGTCGGCTGTCTACAAAACACTGATTTGGTGCTTGTCGCTAAGAAGAAAATGAGCACCAGAGGCCAAAGTAGCAACACTTAAAACAATGTGATAGCCCCCCCATCTCAGAAGTGACACCAAGACAAAGCACCAGAACTGTCTGTGGAGGAGAGATGCACACACTTGAAACGTGTGGGAGCCGTCTCTCTCGCTCACAAACAAGTGTCCTGAATCACTGATCCATGGCTGAGGCATATGAGCAGTAATGGTGCGTGACAGAAAAAGAGGCTTTTCTATTTGAGCTTTAATGTTTCTTTCTTTTAAAACACCAAACTCGCCCGCCAAAAACACCCCCCCACCCCTTTAACCCACCTCATGCCACCCCAACGTTCAACCCCCTTCTAAAGGCCATCGTCCTGTTTTCATTTAACGCCAAAGCTGTGAAGAGTTCTATAGAAGGATCTCTCTGGCTGCTCTGTTCTGTGGCAACAGTAAAGCTCCGGGTACCTTTTTCTAAATATCTATTCTAATAAGTGTTGTGAAAGAGCAACAGCCACTGCAGATCGGGCACAATAGGCTCCTGAGAGAAGGAGCGGGAGAACCTCTGGTCTGTGGTCACTTGATCCGAATGACCCACCATTAAACAAACTACACTATGCTTTGGTGACTATGACAAAAATGACATGAGGTTAGCCACTGCCTAGGTTTGAGAGAAAAAGAGAAGTGAACTTTCTTGATTGCGTTCGGTCCTGTACAAACTTCATTTTGGAGAATGAGCAGGTTCAGTGGTCATTTATGGACTTCAGATAAATATACACACCATCGCAGCAACTGAGCTTAGCCATTACTTCTTCGTTTTTCGTTGATTTAATAACCATATAACTAAATAGAAATGTGCATTCCTCTTTTTTTGTATAAAAACTGTGCACCTGTTTTTAAGAGTTCACGAGTAGAAAGGATTAACAGTTTGCATAGTCTTAAGCAGAAGACATGCTCCAACACTGTGTCATTAAGTGTTTTGGCTGCCATCAGACATTGTCAAACTTGTGTTTCAGGTAGTCTTTCATGACCTTAGCAATAGGTAAATCCTCCAAGAACTTCAGGCTTTGAAGGCCTATGCACTGTCGTATTTTAATTCTGCACAAGTCCTGCAAAGTCCGGGGTTGTCCTAAAAACGGGAAAGAGAAAAAGAAAGAAGACAAATGAGTCAAAAGGACTGTTTGCACAGTGACAGCAGAGACCACACATACATAAGCGCATTTTAACTTTAACTTCAACTTAAGACTCATTTTCTGAGTCATGCTCTTGGATTGACTTCAGCCCAAAAGGGAACAACATCCAGTGAACAAAATGCATCTCTAGGTCATATACCCAATTAAGGAAAACAGACAGAGAGACAGACAGCAAGGGAAACTCCTCTGCCTCGACTCTCAGCACAGCCTTCAAGGCCACTGAACTCCCTTTATCTGTTGTTTGAAACAGTTCAGAAGTTAGCCCGGGAAGTGCTCTTCTGGAATACAGTACAGAAACTAACAAAAACATTGAAAAACAGAAAAAAAATGATCAGTTTAATAAGGCAACACAGTCTCTGCTAGTTCAGTGCCGCAGGCTGCGCCCTCAAATGAAGCCAGCTGGAAAAGCCACAACAAAGGCATAGCTGGGGCCATCTGTGGGTCCTGTCTAGTGTCACTTCAAATGCTTAATTACATCCAAGTCTGCGGCCCTGCCAAGCAACGGTCCCTGGACAGCCTGCTCAGAGGCAGGCGTGTCAATCACATGGACGTGCAGACAGGGAGCTGAGGGGCCACCCCGTGAGGTACTTGGGATGATCAATAAGCAGAGGGGAAAGATGATCGGGCCGTCCTGTCCGGAGCAGAATGGGGGGGGGGGGGGGCAACTTCACAGAGCGTGCCTGTCTGAGGACTGTGGCTTTGATATCTTGATATCAAAGCTCAGAGGAGAACAACTGGAATACAGGTATTGTGCTTGGCGAATCATTAGCGCTTCAGGTAACACACAGGCTTTTCTTTTCACACGGCTGACTGTCCCTCCGCTTTCTCCTCAACTTACAATCCTTCAGGTCAACACATGTCCGACCAAAAGCAGCAATCTCACCAGTCTTTCATTCTCCATTAGCATTGGGAGATGTGATTCAATTGCTCCTAAAAAAAAAACCCAGAAGCAGGACTGCTTGTTTGTCATTATACCACAAACAGGCCAATGAATCGCTGTTCTGAGCCTTACAAACAACACCAATATGTTGCAATGTAATGAGAACACTGGCTTACAGTTTGCCCTTGGGAAATACATACTTCCAGTGCAGAAAACTGGAAAGCAGCCAAGAACCCGTCCATCTCAGCAAGACAGCATAGGACTCCTACGCTCACCTGAACCACACACACATTGTGTGACCACACCAGCCCTCGCAGGTAAGTAGTCTATTCTCCCTCTCTCCCCCCCCCCCCCCCACACACACACACGGTGGACAAAGCAAGGGATTGGGGACACCTACTGGTAACTTCCTGCAGAAAGTCCAGGCAAGGCCGGCTGATGCCCGACATGCTCACCGACACGGCAACAGGTGTCTGCCCCTCGTAGTTGCGCGTGTTGGTGTCGGCGCCGTAAGCGTAGAGCATCTGAGCGCAGAGCACGTCGTCCCGCAGCGCCGACAGGTGCAGTGGCGTCTGCCCGTCCTCCAGGCGGCCCAGGTTGGTGTCTGCGCCGCGCTGCAGGAACATGCGGCAGTACGAGTGGTTGCCCTTGATGACGGCGTAGCGCAGCAGGAAGCCGTTCTGGATGTCGATGTTGGCGCTGTGGTCGAGCAGGATGCGCACGCAGCTTGAGCGCTCGCGGATGATGGCCAGCTGCAGTGGCGTGGTACCCTTGTCGCTCAGCGGGTCCACCTCAGCGTGGAACTCCAGGAGCAGCCGCACGAAAGAGTCCCGGCCGTAGTGCGCCGCCACGTGCAGTGGTGTCCAGCCGTCGTTGCTCTTGGCGTTGATGATGTCGCCGCGGTGCTCGGACTCCAGCATGAGCCGGGCGATGCGAGCGCGTCCGTGCATTGCTGCATAGTGCAGCGCCGTGAAGCCTCCAATGAAGTCCTTCACCGTGGGATCAGCTGCAGACACCAGACAGGCAACATACAGGCACAGAGACACACACACACACGTAGGATGAGCTGACAGCCAGATGGGAGGTTAAGGGGCCATCATGGGCCATGCTGGGAACGCACTTCAACAATCAGAAGGAGCAGGGTGTGAAACAGGGGCCATAGGTTAAGTCCTGCTATTTCAATTACCCTGAAAATACTCATTATCGTTTAGCAGAAAGAGAAAGAGTGAGTGAGAGGAAGAGAAAGAGTAAGAGAAGGAACAGCAGAAATGAAAAGATAGAAAAAAACATAATTTGAGAAATAATTTTCAAAAATGTAGATCCTTCTTAAAAATGTTAGTCTGTTATTTTGTGTTGACCAGCTTAACTAAATACCATAAATGCAGAATACAAGCCAAGAATGCAGAAGTAGAAAAATAGCAGAAGTTACAATACTGCAATAAAAACCTCTCAGTCCAGGGGTGCGTTTCTTAAATGCTTGTTTGCCAACTGAAGTAGCAGCTTTGTTCGTTGCAACGACAGTTGACAAATGGCAACCAATTTGCAACTACGGTTAACTACGGTCTAACCGGTTAGAAGTTACTGTTTTAGAAACTGGACGCCCTGTGTTGGTTTAGCTAGAGTTGTGCATTTTCGGCATGAACGATTGCCATGAATTAGGATCTGAAAGCAAAACCATGAGTAAACAGACTAAACAAGGGGCAAGGAGCAGCACCTTTTCATTTAAGGCATGAGAAGAGAATTGCAATAGAAAATATATTGTATAGGGACATAAAAAAATTAAAATATCTTTTATTGGTCACCACGCCTCATTAACCGGTTAAAAACCAGTTAACCTGTTTATTTGTTACCCTTGTTATGGCAGTGTCAAAATACAATTTTAACACAAGTCTATTTTTCTTTGAATATTCACTGATCTGCCGTATCTAATGTAGCTAGTTCAATTGATCTCTAAAGAATACTCTGGGTGCTTTCGTAAATTCAATCTGCTATGGCACACTGCAGTTAAAAAAAAGGTAAGTATTGTATTACAGATCAAAATGACCCATTTTTAACCGGTTACAGACAATTTTAACCAATTATGATTTTTTAACCTTTAACCGGTTAAGAAAATGGTTAAAGGTTAACCATTTACATCCCTAATATTGTACAGTAATTACTCTATAGTAATTACAGCGCACAGTCAAAATTGCCGGTTTTAAATATAGAATGATGAGATACCGTTTTGGGATGGATGATTTAAAACCTGTAACAATGCAAAACAACATACACTGAAGTGGTTTTAAGGGATTTAATCATGCACACTTTGACTCTCTCCCTTTCACATCATCTTAGTAAATGAGTTCCTCGGGTACAGGCTCCTAATTGAGGGCGATTCATTGTAGAAATGTCACAATGTTGGGCAATATGGCACATGCACCAATTATGTGCCAGGCCCTTTCAGGACATTAGTATCAAAGAATATATAGAACCATATAGGGGTTGGATATAGTTAAAAATTACAGTATTACAGACTCTGCTGACAGCAGCTGCGCTTCATCTTACAAATAGCTTTTAAAAGCTGAGGTATCATGTTGTGGTCTTATCAGCTGATGATTAATGTAATGGACAATTTTGCTTCACTGACAATATTGCAACCTTTTTGAAAAAGAAAGACATTGTGCAACAAGTATCTCATCGGCCTTACTCAGAGCACATGTTACTATAGTAACTTACCTAACTTGACCATTTTGGAGCTGAAAAGACAGATTTAAGGCTTACTAACATACTAAGTTAAGCCCATAAACTTGCTTTTTGCAAGACAGCACTTATGCCAATATAGCGACTGAATACATGAGCTCTAAAACAGATTCACAGCACCATCTAGCTTCAATAGGCTACACCTACACTTCTGATTTCACATCAAAATACACTAGAAGCAGTCTTCTGGGCCCCATTATCAGCAAGTGTACAGATTCAAAACTGGAGTTGAGACACAGCACAGTTTAAAGCAGAAAGAAATTTTAGTTCATGCAAGCATTTATACTGCATAGATGAACACTAAGCCAGGCTCTATAAAATATGCTTACCTAATTGAGGGGCAACTACTGCATCATGTCTATAAAGAGGCGCAGCATACATAGTTGGGCAAGGGAGGACTGGTTTTAGGCAGTTGTTCAGGAATTTACAAACATGTCCATGTACTGTACTAGGGGTGGGAATTGGGAACCGGATACCTAGTAGAACCAAGAATCGAATGTCTTAAATTACTAGAATCATATGTCCATGACCTCATCATTGCCAGAATGTCACTTAGATTGTGGACAACTAGTCTATAGGACAGAATTAAAAGAAACACAGTTGTATAGATTACCTCATTCTATTAAGCCAAATATGGCCACAGTAGTAATACAGGCTACATTATACGATCATGTGTAGACACCAAGAACCTGTGCTCTTTGGCTCTGTGTCTTTGGAGTTGATAAAATGATTGATAAAGAATCACAGATAAGAAGGAATGACTATGGCATCTATATTAATCAAAATCTATTGATTCCCACCCCTACTTTGTACTGGAATTCCCAAGAAATCAGCTGCTGACCAGAGGATACTCCTATGATACTTAACCTTTATAAGGATATAGTAATACACAAGATGATTGCCTGCAGTTTGATTTTATTTAATTAAGCTGCAGTTTACAATTGCTCTATGACTTACTAGAATGGGAAAATATAGAGAAATTAGTTACTTACAACAATTGTCATCACTGATGTGACATGTCATGGTGCAATTTTTGGGGGAATTTATTATTGACATACATGATAACCTTAGACCACAGTCATGAACTTTGACCTTCTAAAACAAATCAGTTCAACAATAGGAAGAAGCAAACAACTACAATATGAAAACATTTCAGCTACAAAGCTTTGTGAACTTTAACCAATGTTTTTGGTTTTATCAAAAGTTTTAGAAAACCCTTAATTAGTAAACTGACATTTTTTTTGGTTTAATAACACCTACTTAAATGGGTGTAGGGGTAAGATTTTGCAACACCACTGAAACTGTTCAGCTCATTTCCTCCCTTCTCCATCTTCAGTGATGCACGGGTCCATATACAAACAACCCGCACCGGACCAACAGTTTCAACTAAACTTTCCGCAACTTGTACCGCAAAAAATAATTAAGAAGATATCGCATCCGACCTGTATCCTGACCGCATATTGTCAAAAAATAGTCAGTACACAGTATGTTCTTGATTGACTATGTAGCTGGACTGGGCTACGTTAAACATCGCTGAGTTATATGCCTATGCATTCCAAACTATTAAAATTGTACCAAAATTAGCCAAAGAAGATTCCTTATCTTTTACTTTCTTGCCACTGCCATCTCTATCTTTTTCTGCAGAGCTGCATATTCACAACAGTTATTCAGCACAATAAGTCTTTTATAGAATACTGTGTCTACTTTAGGCCTACAGATCACAAAAGTTTAATTGTCATCTTGATTTCAAATTCGTGTCATTCGACCATGATTCGAATATCATTCAAAATATTTTTTTATGACTTGTGACTGTTCAATTTGGACCAACCCCTGTATAACTTTCCATTTCATATTTACTCATGTGCTCTAAAAATGGATGGATTTTTGGCAGATGTCTTACAAAATGAAAGCATTTTTAAAGTACTTTTAAATTACATTAATTATAGGCTAGCAGATCCCCATCTTATAAAGCCAGCATGTCTATCAGGACCCATTTAAAGAACTTCCTTCATTATGTCATTTAATGGCAAAATGTTATGTATTAGGGTAACATTTCCTTGTCGACATACATGATAGGTTACACTTTGCTTCTTTAAAATAAACTTGATATCACTACTTAAGACAATAGAGATCAAACTCTAAAGCATACTTTTACAGACTATTCTGCTGTAGTGAGCACAGTCCCATCTCGAACTGGGTTGCCAATTTAAATTTTGCTTTTAGAAAAACTCATTGACCATCGTCTGCAACACATGCCATCATTGATGATATCCCGATTCTCAATTGTACTAAATTTCAAGCACATAAATCAAGACATTCTTAATGAAGCATTAACATGAACTTTAGATCATGTCTGTCCAAATTGAAGAACACAATTTTGAAGCATTCTTGAGATCCAAATGGCTAAAATGTATATCTATCATAACAGAATTTTGATGCTACATAAAAGTGAACTGACAACTAAAATCTACTGAATCTTAGCTGTCACTTACGCAAAGTCTACACGTCAAGTGTCAATGAAAATCCAGTTTTTTAAGCAAAACATCTTTGCATCCTCCTCACCTCCATGCTCCAGGAAGACCCGAACGCATCTTTCCTTCCCTTTTGCTGCTGAGAAATGGAGAAGGGTCCAGCCATTGGCATCACGAATTTTGGGTGAATACCCCTGCTCCAGCATCTTGCGGACGGTGTAGACATCCCCTGCTGCCACTGCAGCCTGGATCTGCAGCTCCTCTTGAAGTTCAGGGTTCCTTCTGCAGTGATGGTTCAGCATCCTGTTACATCTCGCACCTGGAGATTCACACACACCTATCCTCTACACAGAATTTTGGGCACAAAAAGGAGAGAACGGAAAATAGTCTTTGGCCACAGTCAAGATGCAATGGTCAACAATGGCTTATTAGGGACTGATGTTTCATCAGTGTCACCAACAAATATAAAATATTATCGTACTTGATATGCTTTACACTGGTTTTCACCTTCTGTTAGTGTTTCTGATGTGTGACCGGCCCCCCTTGGTCTTGTGTCCATATCTGGTAATGCATAAGCTATTTGGACGGTCCATCCACTGCTGGAGAAGCAATGACTAGAAACTGTGAATGCAATAAGACATGTAGGAACATGGGGGTTCAATGCCTCAGTTAAGTTGGTGTAGACACTGAGAAGAATTATTCACAAACAACAAATAGGCTAGCTATTCTCTCTTAGTAGAGACCTATTCATCTAAACTCTGATTCCGAACCTCGGCAATGTTAGCCAGCTCAGCAGCGGTAGGCCTAGCCCACTGCTGAATGACAGGTCACTTTACAGGCAGGTTAACGAGACAGACAGTAACAAAGCCAAACGTTCGTAAAGAACAACACCAATCACTGTCTAGTTAGCCAAAGCAGTATTACAGATTAACCGAGTCATTGGCTTAAAAATAACTAGGGCGATTTATTGCAACTAAAGTTACAGTCCCCTAAATTGTGTCTTAATGTGCCTTCACACACACAAAAATGAAACGAACTCGTTTAGCTTTCAAGCTATTGATATAGCTAACATGCTAGCATATCTTTGTTGATGCGAGCTAGAATGGACCAAATTCGGCTAACTATGTCAACATAAATTAGAAGGCAAATATTGCCCGGAGATTATTCTGTTAAATCTCATCGCGCACTGATGTGTTGACAATCAGTAAATTTAGCATGCAACCACAAAAATTGAGACTGCAGTTAATCTGAGAGAAACTAGACAGCAGTAGCGAAGCAGTGAACAATGAACCGCTAGCTGGGTAGCCAGCGCTTGTCAGTCAAATGCTAAGTAAGTTAGCGATAGCTGGCTAACCAGCGTACAAACCATAGCTTCTCTCCTCCCACTTCTGTTACAAGTTAACACTGACGTTTTTGTATTTCAAGAAAACACTGGATTTAATTCCACGTTTTGCTTGCTGCAGAAACTCTGCGAAACTAAAGAAATATAGGTTTCAGTAGTCGCTTGGTAAACTGAAGCTAACTTGTCAGTAATGCCATTACAGACAACTCACCTAACGTTAACGTTAGCTAGCTATCTAGAGTAGTCCCAAGCACACGCTATGCAACCAAAGTGGAGGCTAACTTTACTCACGAGCTAGCTCTAGCTGATAAGGGTACTATTCTGTAGCTCACTTATGTTATTTTAAGTTAGGAAACGACAAACTCTGAATGTGTTATGCTCTCATGCTGCATATAACAACATGACATCAACTGCAATACATGGATAGCAACAATAATACCTACTGAATAAAGATATCGTCAGCTAGCCATCCCCGCAGGTCGGCTCTTCAGACACCAAACAGTCCTCGCCCAATAAGAATGCATTTACGAGGAATTCAACTTGTCAAATGCATCCCCTTACCACAGTGACTGCGCATGTTGAGTTCCTACCCAAGGCATGTGAATGCTCACATAACGTTACCGCACAAAATGTCAAATAGTAATTATGCTCATTACAACAATAACTTAAAAATAATACAATGTAGCCTAAAAAATAATATGGAGCGTAGTCTACAATATGCCATCGTCGCGCGAATAACTTTGGCCAATGGACTTGATAGTTAAATAATCTGTTAAAAGAGAAAAAAATAATTTGTAAATTGTCATATAAGGTATGTGTACAGAGAAGTGCAGTGGGAGAAGTGAGTGGTAATGCTAGATTCTGGAAAAATTCTCTGCAAATCAGAGAATGTGGTCACAAAAGGGTATGGCTGAACTGCACTAGTTCCCTTATCCTTTTTTTTTTTTCTTTTTCTCTGTTTTCTTTTAGTACCAGTTTATTTAAATACAAGCAAAACATACCTTACTCCACATGCACTCTACATAGGCCTACTGCTAGCCTACTATAGGGTTAGGACATGTTCTCAATTTATTTTTGACTGGCTGTGTGTTGATGTCCCAGACCTAGAGACTCTTAACAACAGCATATTGCTACTAGGGGTTAAATTAGAACAAGGAGACGGATTCTAGGGGCCCATGATTGAGGGGGGCCCAGAAAGGCCCCTAATAATGATGAAATTTTAATACAGAAAAAAATAATGACACCACTTTTCATGGGGCCCAAAATCCCCAGCGGTGCCCCTGGGCTCAGTCAAGCAGGCAGAAGGACCTTTCAAATACAATGACAAATGGGTACATGGTTTAAACTTTGAAAGAGCCAGTTTGTGAGATCTGTCATTAAAGCAGAAGGATGTGAAAGACAACAGTGAAGGATAACACTGTTACCACTGTTGAACGCATAAAATTTTGGTTTTATAATGTCCATTATTTCATTAGCTTAGGTGTGAGTTGTTTCTGTAGTAATTTCAACGTCAGGCTATTTTTTAGTATTGTTTTGTAAAGGACATTTTTGACCTCCACATTTTACAGCATTGCTTTGTGATCTTGTGAACACTAGAGCAAATTGGGACCGTTTATTCACGAGACAAAAAGCTGGGTTGGAAGAAAAACTAGGCTATGATATCACTGTTAAGGTAAACCTCAAGAGGGTTTGGAAATAAATCTTAAACAGTAAAATAATAATAGTGTGAAACAGTAGATTAAGACTTTACAAGTGTCTCATCCAAACCACGAGGCGGCGGTACATCTCTATGTGTTTCTATGTTGTCTTCAAAGTTCAAACTAAAGAAGAAGATTAAAAACAGCACGTCGTCACTGTCCGTTGCGAGAAGTTAGTCGTGGGACGTTAAGACTGAGACAGCGAGAGCCACAAACCTATTTTTTGGTGAAATTCATGGATGATATATCTTTGTCTTTGCAAGATGCACACAATTGTGTGCAGATGGGAAAACTGCCTAGTAAAAGCTTTCGGGAATTGGCGTCTGCCATCAGTGCTTGTATTAACAGTCCAGTTGTCACTAGCTTGTCATCATCTTCCACTGAAACTGATTATGGAAGAGATCAAAATGCGACAGAAAATAACTTTTATGGAAACAACGTTACACATTATCAGTTAGCATTACTGGGTCTCTCACTTGTTGAAAAAATGTCAGTCAAGCTCTTGGATCACGAGTTACCACAGGATCTCATACTGTACACACAAAATCTGTTTCGGACGCTTAACGATGAATTCAGTTTCATTTTAAGTGCTGTAAGTGTTTGGAAATACTGTTTATAGTAGTCGTGCATGTTTTCTTTCCGTATTGTAATGCTTTCATTCTTTTATAGTTGTCCATTTTTGGCAGTAATAATAGGCTGCTGTCCCATGTAGCATCAAAATCTCTATCGTCACTCCTGATCTATGAACTGCAGAGTTCAGTGAGTATCTATTTTCATATTGTTTTAAGACAAAGCTTTTGCCTATTATTTTACTACATTAACGCTTTATTTGGTGATTGGCTAATTGATATTTTTCTCTTACCTTATGTAGAATACATGTGGCATAGTGATAGAAAAGATGTGTGAAGAAGCATTACAGAAGAACCCCTCTTGCTGTAAAATAGATTCAACCATTTGGTGCCTTACAACTGTGATAAAAAAAATCCTTAAAAGAAAGACAGAGTGTACATCAGGTAGCCTAACTATTTTGCCTATTTTCACTTAGAGATTTGTTGCCTTATTCTAGTGCTATGTCATTCTTTGATGCCTTATTCTAGTGCTTTGCCCTTTTCAGAGCCAATTGAGCTATTACTCACCAGGATGGACTCTCTAATCACATCCTGGTACACATCTCTTCTTCAAACTGAAGATTCATCGAAACCTGGTGACTGGGGGACAACATTGATAACCTTCATGGATCTGCTAGAAGTTCTCACTGCTGCCCGATTTCAGCTAGGCACCTGCATCTCAAGCCAAAGACTGCTGTTCATTCGCACTCCAGCTCTCCTCAAACTTTTGGGCAGTCAGTTAGACTACTTTTTGAAGAAACATGTCCTTTTGCTCTTAAAGAGGACTCTCCTCCAGAGGAATGGTGAGGACTGGCTTCCCGGGACTTTAAACCCCACAACCCGCCGAGACGCTTACCTGGCCGAGGATATGGGTGCACTTACAGACTCTATTCTGCAGGCAGTGAACAGTGACTGGCTAGTGCATGTGCCTGTGAGACCCAGTCCCAGTTTCTTTGGTGGGACCATTCAGTCATGTTCAGACGACAGAGCTGACGATGTGATGCTGAGAGCAGTGAGCTTGGTTCTACTGAAATCTCTGGAATACCAAACCAAATCAACTAGATGTAAGAGTAAGCCACATTTGATTAAATCAGATTGATTAAATTAGATTGAAATGCCAACCAGTATATCAAGACTAAATTGCCATTAGGCATGGTATTTAAACCATCTCTGCACCCCAGGCATTATTGTAGCAAGCAGCCCACTGCTCAGGGTTTGTGTGTGCTTCATCCCACTGTATGTTTTGAGTGTTTATCTACTTCACAATTTGGACAAATTCAGAGACCTTTTTTTCCCCACAGGATCAAAGGAGTATAATATTACTACTGGTTGTCATTGGCAGTACTCTGATTATTCATCTGCGGTGTTGTGTAGTGTGGTCACGTCAACAGCAGGTGGCAGTATTTTCCTACTTCTCAATACAATTTTTTTATTTCCTAGGTGGCAGCCAGACAATTCACATACTGACACATTTAAACAAGTTACTTCTATTCCTGCGCCAGCATTGTGCTCAGCTCAGGCAAAGCTGTCATCCTTGTGTATGTATGTCAGTGGTGTTTGTTGACCAAGATGATGACATGATCGAGGCTGCCAGGGCTTTAATTGTATTGCACACACATCAGAAAAGGTAAGATAAGGCCATGCTGTCAAATGACATGAGTTAATCCTGTGAAGTGATTAGAGATCTGACAGAACACAAGGAAGCATATATTGTGTAAATATATTTTTTTTCTTGTATTTTAACTTCTTCAGCTGAATGCTGCAAATACAAGTTAATGAATTATATAAAAATACATTGTATTCTGTTGTCTCTATAGATGTGACCACAATCAACTAAAAAATGCACCAAATAATTCTTAGATAATAAAATGTATCCTTTGTCTTGTGTAGTTTATACAATAGATGCATGCATGTAAGCATGTCACACCAATTTATGACTGCCTTTTTGTGGTTCTTCCGCAGCTTGTGTGAGGCATCTGAAGCCAGCGCTTGTGAGATGGGTTTGAACCCCCATTGCCATTTTGTGTTACTTCTCAGAGGTCTTGCATTTGACCACTCCGTGCTACTGGACTTTTTGATCTCTTCAGAAACCTGTTTCCTTGAGTATTTTGTCCGCTATTTGAAGTTGTTACGGGATGACTGGGAGGGCTTCTGCCGAACCTGTCAACTCCTGGAGACACAGGACTTTGAAAGGCATGACCCAGGGCGGAGAAAACGCAGTAGCCAACCTTCTCCAACGCACACCACTTCTACTTATGATGGAGGAAGAGGATCTCATTCAAACGACAGTCCAAGTGAAGTCTGCATGGGTCCCTCTTTGTGCCCACGCCTGGTGGATTATGGGAGCTCAGAGGACTCTGGGGAAGAGGAGGAGGAGGCGAAGATGGATGTGCTTGCCGGCTCATCTGACACAGGCCAGAGAACTGCAGCAGGGTCTCCCAGCTCAGGGGCAGGCAGACTGTGCATCACCCTGCCAGGCCGCAAAGAGAGTCTGGAAGCAAGTAATGAGCCAAGAGCTTTTGTCAAGTGCACACAGACATGTCTAGCTCGAAGAGCGGTGCTCTGCTTGAAGGAACTTAGGACAGTTGTAGCAAGACTACAGAAAAAGAACCTTTTCCCATATAATCCGGCTTCGCTTTTAAAGCTCCTGAATCTAATTGAAGAAAAAAGTGTTTTGGTTCTATAGTCTTTGCTCTTATCTGAAGCTATAAAATAGGCCTTCGATTAACACTTTCCAAATGAGTTGAAATGCTATGCATTGTTTAGTACTGGTCTATCATCTAGTAGGATAAATAATTGTGCTAGAATGCATAAAAAAACTAAACTATACTATAGGCTTGGTGCAACTTAAATATTTTACAAAATCACTATCTGTACAAATATTTTCTTATTAATAGGGATGTATCAAACAAAAGTGTGATATTTATATGGCAAATTTGCTTTTTCTCATTTTGTTATTGTTTTGTTCAAATACACATTAAGAGAATAAATATGTGTATAGTAAAACAAGTGATAATGCAATACTTTTCTTGTGAAAAATACTTGATTTTCAAAACAATTTTGATCATGACTGTATTTCAAATGTACTGAACTCGCATCAATTAGTGTAGCTGCCGTTTCATAACTTTGGTTGTAATATATATTAACATCAATATGTTTGCCTTCCTTGTATCTTGCAGGGCAAGCCATCTTCTCACCCAGTTTTATGCATACATCTCATGTTCTGCATGCATGCACTGCAACTAATGTAACCATCCATCAGTGTTGGGAAGGATACTTTGGAAATGTAATGTGTTACAATTATAACTTCCCCTATCTAAAATAGACTTCAAAGTATTGTAACTAATTATATTTGATTACTTTTGGATTACTTTTTATTCAACACTGCGTTATTCAACACAAACTGCTGTCAAAATCCTTTTTTAACTCCCTCAGAACAGGACTGCAACACCTTGAGGTGTTGCTGTGAAATCATGTTGATCTTTGAATACCTATGCCTGATACTGGCTTTGCAGATGTCTATTTTTGTGCACCAGGCTTGGAAAACTCAAGTCCAGCACTTGGGTTCAAGTCTGACTTGTTCATTAATTCTGCAGACTGATTGTAGGCTGTAGATCCAGCAACAGGTGGGTGGTGTTGGCAATTCAAGCATGATCGGAAAACCAGTTAGACATAATCAGAATAGTGTCAGACTTTCAGCTGTAAATGGTGGACGTTATGCACACGAAAAAAATAGCAAAACAACACTAATGTTATTGAATATATCATTAGTGTTTCTCTGAAAGATATTCAGATGTAAGTTTAATCCTGAATATTTTCTGAAAGTAACTAATTTAATTACACATTTTTCAAAGTAATGTAACTGATTACCGTTCGTTTAATTTTGTAATAAATTTGCATAATATTGTTACATGTAGCTTGTTACTCCACGATACTGCCATCTGTGCACAACCATTTTGCATGGCAGTAAAATGAATCATAAGAGAAATACTTTTTTCCTGTTTTTCTGTGTGGAGACAGGAGTTAACTTCATTGATAAATATGGTAGACTCTGCTACTATATGTGGTGTCCCACAGCAATGAAATGTTGCAATATGCGAGCGGATAAGAAAGTACAGTATTATTTAGTAAGTTTAGTGATAAAGTCTGCCAGTACCATAACATTTGAAATGATAATGTAAGAGTAACTAATGAAAATTAATTAACAGCACAGTGGGGAAAATGTAAGTTGTTGGTAGTTCGACAAACTAATCCTCTGTGTAATGTCTCTGTGTAATATATCTGTGTAATATCCTCTGTGTTGTGTTCTAACCTATTAATACAAGCCTTGGGTAAGCGAAGGATAAGCTAAAATGACAGTTGGTCAGGGTTCTCCTCACCCAGTTAGACTGACTTTATGATTATCACTTTACAGCTGCTGTAAAATAATTTAATATTATTTGCTCAGGGAAGACAACAGCAACTTTATTAAGGAAGTTTGTTTATATGCCATGTCTACATAGTTTTTTTAGGTTGTTTTTTTTTTTTTTACAGCTTATCTGGAATTAACCTGTTTTCTTCAAGACCTTCACTAAAAAGGCTTAGATCTCTGTGACGAAGTAGAGGTGGACTCCGGGCCGGGAGAGTCTAACCGCTCTCCTTTAATTGGGCGCTGAGCTGCTGTATCTCCCTCCTAAACACACACAGACGTGGCTGTTAAAACAACATGATAGATCAAACATCACGCAGAGAGCTAGGAAGCCTGTGATGAGATAGATCTGTGTTTACTGATACAAGTCACTGACATGGCCTAGTTTCTTTATCAGTTGTTGCATGCAAATAGGACACGGATGATGAACCCGGAGGCCTGTTTTTTTTTACCTGCTATCTCAGTGCAGACTTCGTCATTCACACACTTTAGTAGGTGAGGTAACTAAGCTGGGTGTGACCCTAAAGAATTCCAAACAAAGAGTGTGCCTGTGTGAGATCCCTGCTATCAGACACTCTCCCTCTTTCCCACCGTGGTGGTGGTGGGGAGGGGGGAGTGGGCTGTGGGGGCGGCGCTTTTACCTGTGTTCCCTCTGTCCCTCCCTCTTTCCCTCTCTCTCAACCTCTCTCTCCCTCTCCCTCTTTCCTGAAAACGTGGAGGTAGAAAGGTATGTTAGTCTTCTTGCATTTTCTGTTCGACCTTGCGTGTGTGTGTCGCCTCTTTCAAGAGGCTGTTTTTGTCTTTAGATAACTTTATTTTAGCGGCACATTTTAACTCTGTATTGGTACGTAAGGAGAGGGAGGACTTGCTAGAGTGGGTTTGTCAGAGAGAGGACAAGTACCTGTAAGGTACCTGCTGAGGTGATGACACATAGCTCCCGCACTGTGTGTCAGAGTGTGTCAGAGTGAAGACATGAACTGACTCAAGGTTATTATTCACTGTGTGAAGTCAGGGGAAGTGTCACAGGTGATGGACTTTCTGGTGTAACTCTTACCTTAAGGGAGCTTTTTTTTGTCCCTTACTCTAGCTGACTTCCTGCAAGAATTCTGAGAATGTTTTAATGTGTGTTGCTTTGGAAATAATTCACCAAACGGCTGCAGTTTCTCCTCATTGTTCTTGTTCACCATGTTAGGCTTAATATCCAGCTCTCTCTTTCTCTGAAGAATGTTTGTGTTTCTTTGCCAAGTACTCATGGAAACTAAATTCTGGGCAGAAACGGACACCGTGGTGTGTCTTAGAATACCTAATAACCCTGAGGGCTAAAACCACTGGGTATTAAAGGCATATATCAGAACGAAACACTGACTAGTAGTGTTGTACTTCTATAGCAGGCTCAGTTTAACTGCACTTATGTTCAAATCTGTGTGGTGGTTCAGGCCATGCTGGAGTTGCGGTAAGAGGGCTTATCTGCTTCATTTTCACCTCCTGCACCCTTGTGTTTCAGACGGTGCTGTGTCTCTATTGCTTTGTATAATATGAGTTTGTTTTTCTGAGCTGTCTTTACATGTTTGTATGTCAAGCTATTTTATTTATTGTAACTTGTCTGAGTCATTACCGTCATGCCTGCTTTTGATTTCCCGAAGACACCCTTAATCCATAATTTGTGTCAGTTGGCATTGTTCTGAATCTTCTTTTTTGTTTTTCTTGTTCATTTTTCCCTGCTGCTTTTCATCAATGCTAATTTACACACACATTCAGCCTTCTGACAGTTTGGTCCTTGATGCTGTAATTGCCAGTCTGGGTGTGAGACAATGGAAAGAGAGAGACTGAAAGGAGACGATGGAAAAAGAGAGATTGAGAAAAATTCTTAACTTACTGTGCACTGTTAATGACTGAATTGAGTTAATGTTGGAAGCAGGTGTGTGTCTGTGCCACTAATCTTGCCTGGAGCAATACAGGCCCTTATTTACTGTTGACTGTTTCAGCAGTGGTGTTTTTCCGTACTCAAGAGACCCACCACATCTTACATGGTTTGAGATTACCAATCATGATCACAACGCCTACCAGGTTTTTTTTTTGTGTGTGTCTTTTGGGTACAATTTGTATAGTCAAGTTTACAGACTATTTGTGAGACAGCCGGGGTGGTAATGGTTGCTAGGCTTCAGCACTGACTGCCTGGGCGTTTGCTCAGTGTGACACTATACCATGAGAGAGCAGCTGTAGCAAAAAGGGACTGAAGAGCACTTTGCAAATATTTACATGGGAAATAAGAACTGGAAATACATCCACTCTAGCACAGCCAACAATCCCATGACAGTGAGCAAATGTGAGGAGTAGAAAAAAGGACCCCCCCCATCAAAAAGTACTTTCCAAGGACCATAGATGGACGAAGTACTCAATTTCTTGGTGTAGAAAGTATAGATACTGCTGGTCAGAAATGACTTTACTGCATGTAAAATTGGCTAAAATGTTTACTTACGTGAAAGTACAGAAACAGGCGTACTTAATTAAGTACAAAGTCTTTCTCTAGTGATGGGTTGTGTAATGTTTATTTGGGTCACAGACTTATGCTGAAGTGAAATACATATTCTTCGGTTGGTCACCATTTTTCTACTGTTAAAGCAAAACTGCCTATTTTCAAACCATTCTGCTGATAGGAAAAAAAGTGGAAGAAAAAAAATGATCAGTTTATATTCTTGCTCTTCTTACTATTGATAGTCTTAGTCATGTCTACCAACAAGTAGATCACGTTTTTTTCTGTTTATAAGCATAATTATGTACGTTTTATAGTTGGTCAAAATTACCTGTGGATGTCAGCTTTATTGAAGATTATTAACCTGAAAATAATGACCTACAAAAATATAATTTTTTGGTTAGGCTATGTCCTTTGGCTTATGAACAATTACATCTGTGGTTTTGATGTTGGAGCTAAGACAAATAGGCTACAATATAGTTAGTTTAGACTAGAGACTTATAACATGTAGGCTTAGTTAAAAGGAGATGTACTGAATGTGAATGTCCATTGTCATCTTGACCACTGCCACCTTCAGATTCAGGAACTGACAAAGTTAAAACAACACACAAAATGTAGTGGAGACAAAGGCACCACATTGGACTTTAAAATGAAGTTAAGTATAGCCTTGGAAGACGTACCTAAGTACAGTACTGGATTATATTTTGCCACTATTGTCTGCCTCTGCCCAGGAGTTTGATGTCTACTCCCTTTGTCAACACTTCTTTCAT
>JAGFZM010000231.1:214817-233302 GCA_017657215.1 Limnothrissa miodon
TTTTGTTTTGCAGCCTCAGCGGAATGATTACGACCATAGGTGAGTGGTTCTGGTGGGACCGCCTCTGGCTGCCGTATAACCTCACATGGACTGACTTGGAAGACAAAGAGGGGCGTGTCTATGCCAAAGTGTCACACCTTTACATCACAGTGCCTCTTGCTGCCATTTTCCTTGTGGTCAGATATCTCTATGAAAGGTAAGATTGTGGAATGACAGGGTTCATCTGACACGAAAAAAATAGACCAACCGAAATCCGACCCACAGAAAACTCTAAACACCAAATGAATGATCTGCTGCACGACCCACATTTTTTTAAAATATAGGCTAGCCTTTTACTATAAGCTCTTTATTAGCCATTGCTAAATTATGTTAGGCTATATTAACAGCCAACACAATATTGGAATGTTAAGGTGCCGTTTGACATGGGCTGAGGACTTCACGTTGGCCTATTGGGATGCAATAAGGTTAACTGTCGCCTACCCCTCCTGCCTTTGTGGCGAACATATTGTTTAGGCTACCTGTTTTGTGGTTCTTACACTTTTAGATGTTATCACAAAGTAGCAGTAACATATAACAAAACATGAATCTGTATAATCGTCATTCACCATTTGCTCACATTTTTACCAAACTTTACCTTTGCTATGTTGTTTTTTTTTGCAATTGCTCTCCAACTTTCCCCTGACCATCTCCATCTTTCATGGCATGCAAGCAAGCATGTGTGGAATGTGATGGCGATTCATCTTTGCGAAAGACATGCGACTAATAAAGTATTTAAGCATATAGGTTAAAATAGCCTTATGCGCAAACCGCAGGGACAGATTATGGGTCGTGTGGGCCCCTGGGCAAAATGTTCGCGAGGCCCCCCTCCAAAAAAAAACGGCAGCATTGTCTGGGATGGCTAGTTGCTACGTCATCATGCCACTTTTGGGTCCAAACAAAACTATCTTTGGCCGCTTTTTACCTCGGAAAAGGTGAAAAGAAGGTGGCTTGAGATTTGGATCTCAAATTATAATCAGGCTACCTCACATTAATGTTATAAGAATGTTGTGGAGAAGCGTGCTCATGTAGTTGAGAGGTGGCCGGGCGTTAGCTTGCCAGATGCAAGTTGTCATGTAATCTGACAATGGTATAAGGCATAGACTGTGGCCTCTACACTGAGCCAGCATGTGTCACGTTCTTAATGGGGAGAGAGGGAGATTTTGATACATTTGGAAAATAATTCACTGAACCAGTTGTGAAACTTTGGGGACTTTTTATGCAGCTAAAGGGAGAAATAACATTTAATTTTACTGTTCCTACTCCAAGTCACCATTTTGTATAATATGGATAACATTTAGGTCTAATTATAGATATTTTGTGAAAAAGTAAAAAAAGAAGAAAAAAAAATGAAAATGTGAAACCACCTTTCAAAAACTAACCCTAACCCATCTGTCAATACCCTACCTTACATAACTTTCTTTCTACTCTTCCTTCTTGCAAAGTCATCCACTAATTCATCAATTTGCTCAGATATGCTCAAACAGCGCTAAGAACATTTTTGAGCACAATCAATCGTGAGAAGTAAAATGATTGGACCAACATATTTCCTAGTATGGCATTTATTTTTATGACAGTCTGAATGTGAGAATAAAACCAAACAAATGAAGTAATTGCAATTATTTTTTTTTATCCAGGGTCAAACTAATCTGCCGTATTAAATGTAGGGCTACTTAAGAAAAGGAGGAGAAACATGTCTGAAAGTCTGAGCTATGAAACGCAAATATAACTTCTCTCACTCGCAATCGGCGTTCTACGACCAGCCTGAAATATCAAACATGACACGATCGGGGACTTCTGTTCGGTCATTCAATAGAATGGAACACCAGGCGTACAAATGACGACATAAATCAAGGAATTTTATTCCTTTATTTGAGACATAAACTGGTGAGCTGTCAGATAAATCAAAATATTCTTAGGGATGACGTTAAAAAAAATTTTAAGCCCATAATATCACTTATTAAACATAAAACACACAACACAAATATGTGAAAATGCAAAAAAACATGATTTTTGCCGGAGTGGGTCTTTAAGCTGTCTAACCAACTCTGATATGATGGCCAGAAGTGACAGTGAATTCAGACGGTTTTGGCACATCCTACCTGAGTTCATTTTTAATGCGAGTGAGTTTGGAAAATGAGCGCTCCCCTTCACAGTTTGTAATAGGCAGGGTCAAAAAAAGTCGAAGTGCTATGTACACATTTGGAAAGGTTGATTGCAAATCTAAATCCATCATTATTCTGAGCATTTTACTTGGGCATGTCTCTTTTTCTGACATGAATGACTTGTACTGCATCATTCATCAGTTCATCTGCCAGGCTCATGTTCAGATATGAAGGATACGCAGCAACGAGTGAGTTAGCCTTTAAAGTCAGCTCACTGTTGGACATATTTTCAGATAGGTAAAGAGCACTAAATAGCTCAGTTACATGTGTGTATGCACTCAAACGATGGTTAAGACAAGACACAAGTTTGTCGATAACAATGTTGAATGTTTCAATCACAAAGCTTCTTCAACAACCTTGGCGACGTGTTCGCTTTGGTCTCTCCTGTTGTGAACGTACAGTGAGAGCCATGTTGGGGCACGGTTAGTGATCACATTACATGTGTACCGTGTCCAGCTGAACCATGCCAGAATCCACCTGTGTAGCCTACCATATCCCCATACAGAACGGAGTGATCAGGGGTGTAGTGGTAAAATAAGAGGTGAATGAACTACAAATTCTGTGATCACATTTTGTGCATAAACTATACTATGATTTAGATCAATTGAGAAGTGGGTAAACTCTAATATTGAAATTTCAGAGTTGGGTAAACCGTTTTTACTTGCGTTTAGCCTCCACTACAGCCCTGGGAGTGATTACACTGGTCATACTCTTACACTGCTACACTGGTCTAGGGGCCACTCAACAGGCAGGTTAACCGCCTCCATCCCACCATGCTACCGCTCCCTAGTTAGAGGGCCTTCTGTAAGGCTGTTAACACGCCCAGGGCCGGATCAACATGGCCAGGGGCCCCTAGGCTACAGGTTGCTGTAGGCCCCCCCTCCCCCACGCATAACCCCATGGTAGGGGTCCTTGGAATCAGATGGCCCTCTAAATGTACACTACACCCTCCTCCCTAGGGCCTCCTAGTGGGGCCCTCATAATAAGAGGGCCCTCTAAAAGCCCCCAAAGCCCCCATCCTCCCTGGGACCCCCTGGTAGCCAGAAGCCAGGACCATAATAGGAGGGCCTGAGGGCCTTCTAAAAGTAGGCTCCCATGCACCCATTTCCCTTTAAAGTTCCTATAGCAGGGCCGGGGGTCCCCTGAAAGCAAGACCGAAAAAGGCCCCTGAGTGTTGTCATAGCCTAGCTTAAAATTAATGTGTTCATAAAGATTAAAGCACTATACCTCTTTTCTCTGTTGTCAATGCAGGTTCATTGCTACTCCATGGGCAACCTTGCTGGGAGTGAAAGAACAGACAAGACTCGAAGTTGCACACAACCCAGTGCTTGAACAATATTTCATTACACATTCTAAAATCCCTCAGCAGGTAAGCATATTTTTCTTTCTGTGTGTTTGGGCTATCTGTGATTCTTCCAACTTTTTCTTGCTTAGATTTACAGTACAGTAAATTACTTGATCCATAACTATAGCTATGCAACTATTATTTGAAGGTAGCCATGACCTGGTTCAAGCTTAAGGCTTGAAACTGGAGAGTTTCAAGTTCAATTCCTACCAGTAGCAAAAATGTGAGCAGTGACAGTGGCTGAGCCTTGTAGCTGTAGCTGCTGTCTGTGTGTGATGTACTGTGTGTGTGTGTGTGTGTGTGTGTACAAATAATACAATAAATAATAATACAAATTATTTTTAACTTAGATAGAAAACGTTGCCACTAACCTGATCATGCATTTTCTCTCAGGCAGATATAGATGGACTGTCGAAGAAATGTAGTTTGACAACTAGACAGGTAGAACGCTGGTTCCGGAGAAGACGCAACCAGGATCGACCCAGAGTTTTGAAGAAGTTCAGAGAGGCCAGGTATTGAATATGGAATATGAGAAGAGAGAGATATGGTTCAGACTTTATGGATCAGCTTTCATACTCTGCTGAAGGATTTGCCTTTTAGTAAAATGTGACCCATTTATATGATGGTGTAGTTCCTACAGTGATCTTGCCTCTTGTCTCTTTTGTAGCTGGAGATTAGCCTTCTATTTTTGCGCAACCATCGGGGGACTAGTGGCACTTTACGATGTGAGTACATCTCTTGTATTGTGGGTCACGGTCTGTAATGATAAAAAATGACTCTTGCCCAATTCCACTCTCAAGTATGAGGGCTAAGTGGAACTCCCTGCAGAATGGGCAGAGAAAATAAGAATACATGGAAACTAAAGTGAAAAGCCACAGCACTAACCTTATAGGACTACAACAGAGCTGGGGACTCATTTAGAAAACAAACCTTGTTTCTCACCCAGGATTTACATGTGGACTTGTGAATGTCCACATAATTACAGTTTGCAGTGCTGTTGCAGTGTTTTCCTGCAGGCAGGCTGCATTCACGGTCTCCTGGGTGCACGGCCGCTACCGGCCGGACAGGAGGCCCTGTGTACTCAGTGCAGTTTAGACTAGGCAGAATGAAACTGATATGCTCTCCTCTGTTGTGCTGCCCCCAAAGGGATGGCATTTGAGTTGTGCTCTGTGAGAAGTGATCACTGTGGGAATAGCCTTTAGATAGGCAAAATATATGGATGGACTCCAGAAAAATGGCTCTGCCCAGTCAGTGTTTGGCTCAGGTCTCTGTCCTATCTGCTGTACTCTCTCAGGATACTTGTTGCTTAAGGAAATGGGGTTCTGTGGACAGTTTTGTGAACAAACTCTCTTATGAAAGGTGTGAAGCGTCAGCCCTTGATTCAGTTCAGTTTGGGTGGTTTTGTGCTTGGCTGGATGAACTTACTGTTGTGCATATTGTGAAAAGTCTGAACAAGCTACACAGTGTTGATTTTGCACCCCTCTTTAGACTTGCTTAATTCTGAGAGGGCCAATATAAATATATAGCTGGATCTAAAAATAGTGATGGACAGCTCCTCTTTGATAAACTAATTAGACTTGCATGTAAACCTTTGTGTTTCCTCAAAGAAAATGATTTGTTGTTTCATTCAAATATGTAGGTTTTCAAAATGCATGAAAGTACAAATGGTGTTTATTCATATACTGTACATATTGACATTATTATGTCGGAGTATAAATGTATTTTATGGGATTTCTGTGTTTCTATTTTAAAAACTTTTTTAACAAGTGTTTTTGTTTTTGCAGAAGGAATGGTTTTATGACACAAGGCAAATGTGGGTTGGCTACCCAAAGCAGGTGGGTTCAAATCCTTTTTTGGATGGAAGGTTAAATTTGTGAATCAAACATTAACCAAAATACCTCATACAAAAATATTTCTGTAGGCTAATTTTAATTGTAGCATATGAATTTAATCAACTATCCTCAAGGTTAGATTCTTTACGTAGTGTTGCAGATTCATAAAATCAGCTATAAAGTCCAGAGTCTTTTCTTTACAGATGGAAATTAAGTGATTAATTAATTTTTTAGAAGCTTGTCCTTTTACAGTAATAAAAGAAATGTTTCTGGATATATGTGTTAATACCACTTATTGGTTTAAGAAAAAACAGATGATATACAGGATGTACTTGTGACATTTTATCTTTGCAGTCTGTTGTATATCAGATTAACCTAGTCTAAATTAACATTTATGATGTGCTGTGAAATTCTTGTCAACATTCTGTCTCTGCAGTCAATGCTTGAATCTCAGTATTGGTACTACACCCTGGAGATGAGCTTCTACTGGTCTCTTCTTCTCAGCATCACATGCGATGTCAAGAGAAAGGCAAGTATTATGTGCAGTGCTTGCCTTTTACGGGCTCCATTACATTTGATGATTGACTGAATGGCTGTCATACAGTATAAAATATATTGCCACATACATTTCACAGGACTTTAAGGAACAAATTATTCACCATTTGGCCACTTTAATCCTTCTGAGCTTCTCCTGGTGTGCAAACTATATCCGCGTTGGAACCCTGGTTATGCTTGTTCATGACGCCTCTGATGTTCTCCTTGAGGTATGGCATAATTGGTACGGGTCAGTCCAGTGATTTTGAGTTATGGACTGCATATGCACACAAATTGGCAGTCGTTGTTTTGTTTCTTCCATTTTTACACTTGCATCTCAGGACCAGATGGTGGAAGGGGAATAAATGACGTAATTTGCTTGTGTTGTTAATTCTGAGAATTATAATGTTTTTCTTTTTTTTGTGCTTTCTTCATTTTGCAGTCTGCCAAGTTATTCAATTACGCCAAATGGGAGACAACCTGCAATTCAATTTTTGTCGTGTTTGCCATTGTTTTCTTGGTAACCAGGCTCATAATCTTCCCATTCTGGTAAGACAAGCTCATCACCTTACGTTTATAAGACGATGATTGAATCTGGATTTCTCAAATGTGTGAATTTTCATTGTCACGTTACCTTTTCTTGTTTCCTCCTTTGTTTCCTGTATGGTTGTCATCTGACCATGATGCCTGTGTATATTACTATTCCAACTCACTTTAAAGATGGGGCTTGGCCTAACCAATGTAGCAAACTTGCTTTGTGCATTTTTCTTCCTTCTCCTTGAACCTTGTGTAGAGATATCTGAAGTGGCTCACTGCACTTATGTGGTACTTGAATGAGCACACAGATGCATACTCTACTCTTCTTACACATACCTTCGTACATTGTGCTGTTTGCTTTGTAAATACAATGACATTAAAGAATGAAGAAATTATTCTTGAATAAATATTACTGAGACAACTTGTTTGAAGTGATCTGGAAAATCCATCAGATTTTGCGCCTTTGTTTTTGGACATGCCTCCATCCAAATACTTCACTTGCAACAAACATAACTTCTTTTGGCTTCACTGACTCCTCAATCTAAATATCCCTATCAGGTGTCAGCATGTCTGAGTAGACTAACACAGCCAGTGGCATAAATAATGCCAGACTGCTCTAATAACATAGAAGGAGGAGCCTCCAAACAGGAATATTTTCATGCTGATTAATGTATTACTCTAAGTCACTCACACTGAAAATTCTCTTGACACTCTTTTTTGGATAATTATTTGTTATATTATTTCTGAATGAAACTCTCTACTTTTACTGCTTATCTCTGATTCCCTTGAATTCTGATCACCTTGTTCTTTACTCATGCTTTTCACTGTACACCTTCTCTCTCTGCTCATGTTTCCCCATGCCCCATGTAAAGCGTTTCAGCTGCAGCATGAAAGGCACTAGAAAAATGCTTTTTGTATTATTTTTATTAGCATTGTGTATACATCTTGCTGATGTATACGGCATTGTGCATACATCATGATGTTGTGATGTGGGGTTGTCTATCAGTTGCATGAATGATAGCAGGCATGTAAGAAGCAGAGGGGTTGCAGATGTAATCCTGGGCAAAAAAAAGAACTTTAGTGGAGTGAATCTAACAGCCACAATATGAATAATGAATAACACCCACATATTGTGAATCTCTCCCAGGGTTATTCACTGCACATGGGTGTACCCACTGGATCACTACCCTCCCTTCTTTGGATACTACTTCTTCAATGTGATGCTTGTGGTCCTGTTACTTCTCCACATCTTCTGGGCCTACTTGATTCTGCGAATGGTGAAGAAGTTTCTCTTCGGCAATGTAAGTTGGTGTTGATTCTTACACTATTCAGGGATTTTGTCATGCCATGACACGCTGGACTTTGGACAAAAAGATAGGATTTTGATAAAGAGTCTTGGCAATTCATTTGTGGACCACAAATAGAACTTGCAATCTTTGCTCCTCCTGTTTAGATAAACAGCATTCATGACTTCAGAGGGACACTGAGACCTTAACTAAGCTAAATCTAATCTTGCCGTGCACAGATTGTGTTCTGCTATAGGCTGTACTTTGAGTGAAATCAGGAGATGCAGGTCAAAGAGCTTTATTGATCCGCTTTTCTCATGACTCTAGAGGAAGCTGAAGTATTGGAGGCAGAAGGGATTTAGAATGAAAAATGCTTATTTCATACCAGTATATGCACATAACTTAGTATGGATTTTGGGTAATGCTTAATTTCAAGGTACACATTTTCACCATTAATACATACCTAATATCTGTATAAGTCATTTGATAGCCATGTGTTATAAGCAACATCAATCATTTGTTAGCAATGTATTTACAAAATTCTTGCTCGTGATTTAGGTGATCTTTCTTAGTATTATTTTAATAAGGACTTAGTAAGTCTTGAGTTCTACTTAAAATCCGTAATACAGACATTAAATAGGTATGTATTAGTGGCTAACATGTGAAAGATAGTGCTACCGGTAGAAAAAAGTTATTATTCTGGCCTGAAAAATAGAGGATGACATTAAATTCACCGCCTGTGACTCAGCGAGATTGCCTCTCAGATGAAGAGGGACAGCTGCAATGAACGTGCAGACTTTAAGTGTGTGGTGATCTTTTAGTCTGTGTAAGCTCTGACAGATGAGACAAGATAAAAACCATCATTTCTATCCATCTGAATTTATGACCAACAATCAAGTCTTAATGTTACAGCAGCTTAATGATACCTCTCTGCTTCTAAAACAAGGGCTTCTGTTGTGGAAGAGAAAAAAAAGGATAGACTCCCTTAGGGGTGGGCAATATAGACGATATATACCGTATGCAATATGAATTTGGCCAATGATAGAGATTTTGGGTCATATCGGCATACCGTGATAGGCTCATTGCGTCTCCACAACCATGTGAAAAAATGTTGACCTGTAGCTTCACCTTATTGATAGCACCTTTTCATTCTTACAACGAAACTGTGTAAGAGCCTATAAATTGAACAGCTACTGCCTGACACAAATGCAGCTTACCAGTTTACTTCTGTGTGAATTTGAGAGTCCAATATAAACACCTCCAAACGATGACTAAACAACTGTTGTGCATATTGACTTTATGCTATGGTAACCATTAAGAAACTGTTATGCTGTAAGTTACATACCAAAGTATACCGTGATATATATCATCTACCGTCTATGGTTCAAAATATATTGCAATATAAATTCTAGACTATATCGCCCACCCCTAGACTCCCTGCTTGGAGTGTCACCTTTCACCTTTAGGCCGCCAGTCTTTCTTTTTTTGACAGGGGCGAATCCACAGTGCTTTCGTCAGATAGAGGGGGATGTTTCCTTGAATTAATGAATATCTGTACCTGTAAGCCTGATTCTGTATAGACCCTCAGGGATTACATTTCCCCCCCACATATTTTACATGTTTTAACCACACCAGTCATGGCTGTGGCTGCACTTGTATTTCTACTGAAGCAGAAAGCACATATTTGTTTAACCAGGTGCATCTACTGCAACCACAAACCTAAGAGTTATGTATCCAAACTCTGAATCCAAATATTTGTTTAATTTGTTTGGTTTTAATGTAAATTTGGCATACTGTAGAGAGACTCTGTGTGCTGTAAATTATTATTGGTTAAGGAGCTTATCTTTATTATTGGTGACAATGACCTCTGCTCATTATATTAAGCAATATATAGACACTTCACATCGGGTCTGAAACAGAATGATATTCCATAGAGTTCATAACACTGATAACTTGATAACACTGACACTGCAGTTTGATTCACTGATATTGTATTTCTCCTCTGATTTGTGTACACTTTTGAAGGTGAACTAATCTGGTTTTGCATCTGAACAAGTTACTTTTTTGTAGTAAGTGCATTTAAGTAGTATAAGTGTAATAATTGCATCTTTTCCACACATATGTGTTACACAGATAAGGTCATCCTGCCCTGTTACAGTTTGCAGCTGATTGGTCTGTATTACAGCCCTCATACTGAGCATATATAGGTGCAAAGGAGGCTCTTGGCTGAGGTCTTCTGAAACTCATGCCATGGCTTTTAAGGGTCTGCTAAGTGCCCAGAGTCTAAATGACTAGCATACGTAGCCCGTTATCTGTTTAAGTGTGACTGTTGTGTTTAAGACAACACCAGCTAAACGCATAACAATGCGAAGATTCTCTGCGTCCTGTACTGTACATCTTGATTTGTTTAGCACCAATATATTTACACTGTTCAGGTCTAGAAAAATGTAAACCTCCCAGAAAAAGCATTCTGGAGTCCAGGAAGACACAGCAGTACATATAGTTCTGGCTCATGCCTTTACAATTACATCATTGTTACATCTCAACATGTTTTACAAGAACATATTTCTCCAGATGTTGTCTTTTCACATTAGCGACAATATTATGGACAGGATGACAGATTTACTACCAAGTGTGCTGTCAACGTGTGCCAATTATATGTAGAGAATGATGCTAGGCATGAATGGCAGGTAGCTTAGCTGTGAGTGCAGAATGTTAGTACACCTCTCTTGTGAACTCAAGAACCTACTGGTCAGTTGCCTGTCAACCATTACATGTACATCAACTGGCTAGTCTGCTATTCTCCTGTTCAATATGGCTGTGCATTTGTTAAAACGATTAGGCTTGACTGTGTGTAAATAACAAACCGTTTTTGTACAGAAGAGGTATCTCAACTTGTTCTGTTTTACATTTCTACTATTGGTTTTATTTGGACGTCCCAGGCCTGGCCTGTCCAGGGTATTTGTTATTTGTCTTCTATCTCAGTGTTTGGGTCAGAGACATGTGAACATTGGCAATGTGTTTTGTTGCTCCATTGTTTTCTGCATAGCTTGGTGAAATTTTCAGAATGTAATGTGATCATAATGGAATTGGCAAGGCACTTGATCCCTGGCAAAAATAATGAGAAAGTTGCCAGGTGCAATTATTACACCTCATATGTGCAATAACAGTCTGTTACTCTGAGGGAAGAACTAATCGCTGGTGATTTAATACAATACTCACATAATTTTATTACAAGAAGAAAAACGGCATGGAGCCATTTGCTGAATGAACTCTCATTAGGGTCAAATCTGCAACATGTCTTCACCTCATGGCTAGTGTTGGAGCACTTACAAGCAAGTCAGCAATGAATACTAAGTAGTCGTGTGTTGAAATGAGACAGCTATGGTGTGAGAAGTTATGAGTGTACCTCTTATAAAAGTTACAAATTGAGAAAATGAAAAATTAGATTACTCAGTAAGCAATGATTAACCTTTCATTTTACCCAGGCACAAGATGTCATTGCATTTCAGTGCCTCAGTGTTTGGTATTAATTGCTATAATTCTTGTGACTCCACTTAACCCCCGTTTTTGCTTTGTTGGCAGTTGACAAAAGATGAAAGAAGTGATAATGAAGAGGACGAGGGGGAGAGCAGCCTGGCTGAGGATGTTGACGTACACCCAAAGGTCACCAATGGCTCCAGTGTTGGGGGTTCTGCGAACCACCACTGATTGAGGGGCACTGGGGCCGTCTCCTTCTCCAGCTTTCTATTATGCTAAGTTTTTTTGCCATTGACTGTGAAGCTCCAGCGTCTTGCTGAAGAAGAACTAATAATCCACAAAATGAATACAACCCTCACAGACAAAGAAACACAAAATGAAAACAAAACAGATCATTTATTACTCAAGAGAATGGTCCAGCATTTTGACAAAATCACATCTTACAACAATATTCAGACTGAAAAAAAGAAACAAACAAGACAATGCTTTGGTAGTTTCCTGGGAGATGTTTAGTTGCTCGGGAGACATTGTATTTCTTGGCGCAGTCGTGTTTGATGCTCATCCCATTTAACGAAAACAGTGTTGGTAATGGCACGACATCACATGGACGAACAGATAACTGAGCAAGACCAGAGAACAAATAAATATCAACTGCTGTTTTCCTTCATCAGTCCATCCAATGTGTTTCTCATTTTTGAGGAACGCAAACGCAGCCCCATGCAACATTACAACTGCTGTGGCTCATCCATCATGGCCAGTACCTCATGATCAGGAGTCGTATCTGCACTGTTCTTATTAGCCTCTGCAGGCAGGAGGAAATTACATGTAGACCAAATGAGATGATGTCAACATTTTTTTTTCAGATGTCATGAGGTTTCCCTGTGTGGTTTGAGCCCCTGTGTCTGCACTCTGTGAAATGCATTATGTTGTAATGGAGAGGACTGCATGCATGGGTTCTTTTCAACATATGTCCAAGTGTGCTGGAGCCTTACTCAAAGCATGTGCAGGCAGGGCGTCTGATGGACACCAACAATGTCTTTTGAAGATGCCTTGTCAGCTTTTTTTCTCTGGTGGATGGAAACATCTGCATATACATTTTTTTTTATTCAGGCTAAATGTTTGAAGATGTGTGTTTTAGCTTCCATTCAGAGCAGTAGAGAGAACACAGCCTAGGGCTCTGTTTATGTCTATGTAGCTCCTCAGTGAAATGCATTCATGTTCAAGGATTTTGAATTGTTGTAAATGAATGGATAGAAAATGGGGGATTGTGAGGAATTATGATGAGAGGTCTGAGGTTTCAGTTTCAGTTTGTAAAAAGCACTATGAAGTCCGTACATTCCAATAAGATCCTTCTGTGATTAACTATTTTAATGCCATTCTTGGATTCAATGCTGATGTTCTGTTTAGATCTTAATGACAGTGATGGAGAGTTTCTTTATCTGATTCTGATGTACAATTTGTGTCCATTTTATTGTTTTATTAATTTATTTGAGATGTACAGTCTTAAATTTTCCTCGTCATTTCACGTTTTAGAAAATATATAATGGTTATAAAGCAAATGTAAACAAACGTAAGGATAATTTTTATTTTGAAAAGAATCATCCTTAACTAATGATTTGTGTTTATAGTCATTAAAGTGTTCAGGTTATCTATCCTGTCTCATCTCCTCCTTTAAAGATCCATGCATGTAAAGGTTAAGCCGTACTCTAATGGCAGTCAACTTAGTTGACCTTGATGTTAGGAATGTCTGCAAATGTTCTAAATGAGAGCTCACTCTGTGATATTGCATAAATTATCCTATTCTGATAGCCAAATGCATGCCAAAGTCTAGGCTGAATTTTGTGGTTTATGCTTCTTTCTACCTCTAGGGGGACTATGTCACCAGCCTTGACACAGGACAGGAAGGTGGAGCTGCTCTATCACACATATGTGGTATGTACTAGTACTGTATACCTTTGGGCATATAGAGTCTGTGGAATGATGGGAAGTGTTTTTATACTTCATGGCAGTTCTTTTATTACGGATTCAGTAATATGGACGTGTGTGTGTGTGTGTGTGTAATAGGAATGTAAGTTGTCAGTCTGGTGTTTGTGCATGTTTTCAGGACTTAAATATGCTAAAAGAAGGGCACATAGTCCATACTGTTGTCATAAAGCATAAGACTCAACATTTTTTCTCTGAATTCTGGAGGGTTGCAAATGGCATTTAGGTGATAAGATTTGTATTTGTATTTCCTTAAATAGGTTGACAACCCTCAATCACAATTTTTAGTTTCTTATCATCTTTCTCGTGTACTCTATGCAGGCTACTAAATTTCCATTTGGTTTAAATGACTCCAAAGATTTATCTTCAGATTCCTTTGACTGCTGCACTGTATCTCAAAAGCATCTTTTATCTCAAGCTCCTGAGCCTCTGATGTCATTTACTCTCCCAATTGTGTTTGATGGGAAGCAGAGGTCCTTGGAGAAACATTGTCAAAGAAAGTGAGAAATCAAAGCCACCAAAATGTGAATAATCCGTTTCCTTGACCCTCCATAAAAGGGCTACACACATCACTGAAGACCCATTCAAACTCCATACACTGCACTCTATGGAAGGGGATTACACAAGGCCATATTCCCATGTTAGAAAGGGGAGCTTAATTTCATTCAAGTCACTTCCTCAAGGGGCCTGGCTGTCAGCTCTCAGCCTGGTGATTCAGGCAGCACATTCATCAGCCAGCCATCCCCACATCACCCAGAATGCTGTACTTGCTAATCTTCCCCTGGGCCACATGACTCCACTGTGCTAGTGGCGCAGGTGCCGGTCATGCATTCGGCCTGGCTTATAGGCATACATACTGTATGTGAACCCAGTATGCAAAGTGCACTCATGCACAGAGCTCCCACGTCTTCACATGGTCGCCATGCATTTGTGCTGCAACAGTGACTTGAGAAGCATCAGCTTTCCATATTTCCACCTGGATTGATAAATTATCTATCTTTCTATTTGTCAACTGTAGAACTAAGGTAAATATAGGACAAGAAAGGACAAGAAAATAAAATATTCTAGTCATCCAGCATTGCCAAGGCTCAGAGAAAATGTGTGTCTACAGCTTATCTGGGTGTTTGTTAAGTCTATGCCAGTGTAATAGAGAAATCCACTTTGTTATGACCTACTGCATAAAGCCATATCCAGGACCGTTGCAGAAGAATCTCCAATACAAATGGTAGCAGAATTGAATAGAGGTCAGGTTATAGTGTTTATATTGAGTGGAGCATATGGCTCTATATTCACCTCTAATGCTTCTTTGGCCTCTTTGGAGTGTGTGCGTGTATGTGTGTGTGTGTTAGTGTGTGTGTGTTTGGTTGGGGGTGTCACAGTCAATTGTTTGGTGACCATGGCCCCCACCCACTGAAGAATCTATAACACTCCTATTGTTGAAGAAGACTGACGAGCATGTCTGCAGACAAAGTGCATCACAGAGTAATCAGGAACACAGCAGTTTAGAGCCTAAAAGTTACTCTAGAGGAGCAAGTAGTTACTCATGTCTGGGTGCAATTAAAATCATTGTCTGGCTGCTTGCAATTAGAAGACAATCAGCTACTAGGCTACAGTTTAGAAAATGTGCTCTGGCATATTTTCTGGCATGCATTTAGAGTGTTTTACGGGGTAAATTACTCTTACTGACGATAGACTAATAAGATGCATTCATTAGATTTTCGCTTAGAAATGAACGCTGTAATTAGGTCTCCTGGTGCTGAAAAAAAAATCATACAATTTTAGCTAGTGTAGGCTACATCACAAAACATGCAAAGACAGATAGGCTAATGTATGAGTTTGAGGTGAGTTAATATATCTCATAAATCATAGTTCTTTATCCTGTAAGAAAATGTTTAAAGAATCCATTGTTACATTTCAATTGATAGTATTTCTAAGGTCGGTGCAGCAGTGTTTAGAGACCACGTGTACGGTTTCAGCCCACCAATGAGATTGATGGTGTCGACGTCAAATTGAGCCCCACAGACCTATTTTCATAAAACAACTCGTCCAATCCGAGTGGCGAAGAGGAGGTGTCGAGAGTGGTAGGCGTGTCGTTAGACTCAAGTTCAGTTTGCCTGCAGTTGTGATTAATTTCCCAAACTTTCGCGAACTTCGCTTCAGACCGTACTTGCTTTGCCAGCGCGCTTGTCCTCCACACTATTCAAACCTTCGAGTCATTAACATGCATGGCATCCATGCTCTTCAGTTTATTTTGTCTGCAGTGGTCCTGTGCATCGGATTGAGGGCAATGGCAGGTAAGGCTTAGCACAATAGTAACACCTGCATATGTAATGAAAGCGCATCAGACATCTTCCTGATGTTGCGTGCATGCGAGTATTAGTAATGACCTATGTATGACTTTTTTACTACGACGTGCTTTCGGAGTACTTCCCCGTATTCTTCTAGTCTCATAGGATACACGCAGTCAGCTTCAGACAGACTCCGTGGATAGTGCAGTGACCGGCCGGCGTGCCTCTTATTCTGTGAATAGACGGCTTGAAAACACTTTAATTTCTGAGAGGGGTTTTCCTACAGGCTTTATTCAGAGTTATGGTAACCTTTAGCTGTGATCCTGTTCAAATCCAAATAAAAAGAAAAAATCCAGTGGTTTGCACACAACGTAGGCAAATAAAGTTGCATCACAAAGAGAAGGTTACTCCATGAAAAGCACTATGTAGAAATGTTGGCACAGCCATAATTCCAACCACATTTCTTCCCAAACTATAATGCAAACTATTGTCTTCTGCTTGCCCCCTACCACTCCTTCTATTCCCTGCCCTCCACAGCAGAGTCTGGGCCTGAGACAGATCTGGTGGTCCCCTATGAGTTAACCAGAGAGGAGGTTCACCTTCTGCAGGAAGCACTGGGGCGGAGTGGACGCAGGCGCCAGCGCTCAGTCCGACATCCAACAAGTCTGCGGGACGACTTGTTCTTCTCATTGCCGGCGTTTGGACAGGATCTGTACCTGCAGCTCCGAAAGGATGATTCCTTTATTTCCGATGGCTTTGTTGTGGAGGAACAACTAGAGGATGGGACCATGCGGCAGACATCCGTCCCGGAGGCGCGCCTGGGCTGCTTCTACACTGGATCCGTCCTCAACCACAGCAACTCCTTTGCATCTGTCAGCACGTGTGGTGGTCTGGTAAATACCCTTTCATTCATGTGCTCTGCCAAGTGTTGAGTTGTAGGTGACGAGCCACATAGCCTGGGCAGGGGTGGGGGGTGCAGAGAGTCTTGCGCAAGTGTGAATTTTATCCTGTCAAAGGGTCTTTAGTGTAACTGTAAAAAGCATTGATGTACATTGTGTCTGTACATGCCAACGCACACACACACACACACACACACACACACACTTAGATTCTACAGATTCAAAACTAATCTGACACTGAAAAATCAGTCTCACCAGAGATACCCATGCAGGTCTTGTCCTTGTTCTATACAGCGGGTAGGTGGAAGTTTAGAGCTGAGCTAGGCTAGTACAGCGCTCACCAGCACTAGGGACAGCAGTGACAGCAGAGAGAGACGTTGTCTCTCCTCCCTAAGCAGAGGGAGCGTGAGAGTGTGCGCTGGCGTGGCGCAGGCATTCTCCCTGCTGTCGCCGTGCAATCCGTCACCCGGCCGAAGCGCATGAGTAGCACCATTGTGACCCGACAGACAAGCGGGCAGGCAGCTGATTTATTGGGCCCTGCTCACGATGGTTGAGAAGTCAGAGAGAGGGTAGGGTTGGGTTGGACTGGATGGATGAATGCATTGGGGCAGGGGATGTTACTGCTTTGGCCACCTCTATTCAGCAGCCTTATCCCCCCCACCCATCAGACCCCAATGTCTTCCCAACTCCATTTGTTTGAACATTGTGGGGATGATCATACAATTGAGTTGTGAGAATCTGTCTCCTCCTTGGTTTGTGTTTTTGAATTCCCGTGGTGTGACTGCGAGACTGGAATTCCGCTGGAATGTCTTGTGGTATGGCGCTGTCAGCCGAGACTGTCACTTCCATTTACATGTCTCGTCCCCACCGTGTGTGTTCCCGTGCAGTTTGGATGGTGAAAGACCGAATTACTTGAGCTTTAAAATTGCAGTGGCCCCCTATTATGTCTTAAGCTCCTTGCCCTCTCAAAACTCTGGGAAAAGTTCAACTATCTGGAAAATGAGGTCATGGTGGCTTGATGTTGTGTTCTTGTCTGTCTAGAAATGCAGCAAGACACAATGACTGACACTGAGGTAGAGGTCAAAACTACCTGCTTAGATATACGCTGCCTTCTCAAGCCATCTGTAAATCCACTGTGAGTTTTGTCTAGATTGATGTATAGCTATCTGTGCCTACTGTTACATATCTGACTCCTAGGATACCACCTGCAGTTTTCACCTTGGTCAGTTGCCTGACGGAATGAAATGTAGGTCAGAATTGAAAGCAGTCAAAGCATGACCTGTGAGTCACACGGTGGCACTTTGAGACAGTTTTATTTGTGCTGTTAAATCACTTGGTTGTTTTTGGCAGACACTCCGTCCACACAAAATCCCCATAGCCAAGCTCCATCCGGGGGGTGCAGGGGGAGGGGGCTAATCTGATCGTATCGGTGTCCACGGGCACTTTCAGTGGAGAAGGTGGGCGACTAAGTGGACCCTAATTGCCTGGCTCTGGAGGATTTCCGACAATGTCCCCTTAGTAGTCGCCCCGCAACCGAAGACGACACTATCACACCTGTTGTTTTGGGGATTCGTCTTGCCCCAGGTTCGTGGCAACCATGTGACCATAAGTCCAGCTTCACCAGCGAGTGATGTTAAGTAGTGTTTGCTCACGTAGGTGCTTACACACTTCACTCTGTCTGTGGACAGTTGTCTCATGTGTGAGAAAGGTGTATTTGTCTGAATGTGTTGCAGCGCACTTCAGGCTAACAATAGTCATTATGTAACCGTGGAGCGTGGTTTTGTACTCCCTTTGTCATTATCTCTCATTCCCCCTCACAGTCTGTTGTAAGCAGTCTATTTGGAGGTAGGCATTGTCTGCGAAGTTGAAATTGCATGGATTTAAACAGCTACCTTTGATTATTGTTGCGTTTTGTAATCCTGGCGTGCCCCCTCGCTGACCTGAGGACTGACCTCATGGCAACCATTGTTGACTGCGCCCAAACAGTTGGTTCATGTATTTAAATTGATTTCCTGGATGAGTGATTGGGCTTTGCCCAGGAGCGAAGTGCCTCAGGCTGGGGAAAGAGAGAGAGAGAGAGAGAGAGAGAGAGAGAGAGAG